>ML779328.1:583254-602990 GCA_009831015.1 Picea engelmannii
GAGGGATAACTTTTCATTCCTCGTGGGAGCCCATTGTTAATACCTTCACGACATTGATGAAGCATAAAATAAATTCAATAAAATAAAAATTCATAACATTACATATACAATATTACATAAACAAATTGCAATATACCATCTCAAGGACTTTTGTTATATTCCAACTTTCGTAGGTGAGGTGTCATTCTTTGTGGTTTTAATTTAGTCTCTTCTTTCCCATTGAAAATATGTTTTTCAATAGTACGATACCTATGGTTCTTAGAGAGGAAGTGCCTATACTCATCAAACACCTCCTTTCCTAAAGTTTTTGAATGCCAAGATTTGATCTTAGGACCACAAACTGGACATGAAAATCTACCCTTTGTTTGAAGACCTGCAAAAGTTGGATTTATAATTATGTCAATTATACAAAGGGGATTATTTAAAACAACATGAAGCATGGTATATTCAAATAATTATATACTATAATTAAAGTGCAATGGATTGTTACATACCACAAAAATGTGTTAGTCCTGGGGCATCATGAAATGTCCATACAAGTATTCCACGGAATTGAAATTCCTTCTGCCTTATTGGTTTACAAACGTCATACATAGTGATGCTGGTCCATAACTTTAGTAACTCGTCGATGAGAGGCTCAATATATACATTCATATCTTTAACCTGGTACTTACCTAATTGTTTGAAATTACACATAATTACTAACGTGATGTGCATATATAGTAAATAAATAAATACAAGATATTATGCAACAAGAAATAAAAATGAAATCTTACATTCGGAAAATTAATGATAACATTACACACTTGGATCAATCATTGTCAACATTATGTGCTACCTCTTTATTGACATCCAAGGAGGAATTTTATTGTTGATAACAAAAATTGGCCACACTGAGTAAATAGACCTGAGCTCCCCAAATTGATTAACACCGTCAGCGGCCAATGAAAGACTAACATTACAAGGTTCATCTTTACAAACTGGCCATTTTTCCTCAATTTCCTTAAATGCGTAACCATCTGCAAGCATTCGAAGAACACCATATCCACTTCTATTACATGCATGGTAGTCCATAAATTGTGCTATGCTTTCGCACCAGAACAGTCGTTGCAAACGTGGAATTATGGGAATATGACGAAGAACCTTACAAGGCACATTTTTTGTTAGTTGATTGGTTCGATATCTATTGGTCTGACATTGTGGGCATTATGTTTTCGACGCATTTTGTCCATAGTATATAATATGATCATTGGGACATGCATCTATAGATTGATACTCCATTCCAATTTCTTTCATAATGTCATTTAAATCTCAGTATGTGCGAGGTAAAATATTTGATGATGGTAAAAGAAATTCACCTAACAATCTACGACATAAAAAAAAAAAAAAATTAGTGTAAAGAATGTTATAATTTGTAAATATTTAATTCTTATTTCAAACATTAATTAAAACTAAAAAAAAGAAAAAAAAATCAACTTTTATGTATACGTGATGATGAACCATATTCCATACCTTAGGATCTGTGTCATAAACTATTTGACAAACCATTCAAAACCTTTAAGTTCACCAACAATAATGTAGAAGAAAGAAAATTTTCTTTTGAACCTTCATAAAGTGGGTTTTCTGCCTTCTCTAGCAGAGGTACATCAAGATCACCAATGTCCTCATCATCATCATCATCCTCGTCTGGTCGAGCGAACAAGTCTTGGATCAATTCATTTGTCCCATCATCTTCAACTATATTGTTATTATTGTCATCTTCTTCCATAGGATCATTAACTTGATCTTCAATATTCGTCACTCCAAATTCCTCGGCACCTTGTAGTACAACATCATTTTTGCTAGTACTTGGCACGTTCAGATGCTTAGGGGGGAAACCTGACTTTATAATTACAAACAGTCATGCAAAATTAGTGTACTACATAAGAAATATTTAAACAATATAAAATTTTATAAATACAATCAATATAAAGATATAATAATGAATATATAGTTTACCAAGGGACGATATTCGTTCGGTCCACCTTCAACATGCCCATGGGTTTTGCAATGTCTTACAGCTGTTTGTATTAAAATTCTTCTAACTTTTGTGATCCCGCATTTAACACAAGGGTAATAACATCTCTCATCACCTTGTCCATAATATCTCCACATTCTTCACCACAACCAAAATATTGAGATGATTATGTTATAAATTTCAGTGATGATGTGCTAGATCTATTTGATTCTTGAAATGCAATAGACCAAACCATACAATATATTTTACCACATAAGATTCAAAGCTTCACCATAACCAAGTAACATAATCAAACGACATAATAGAACTAGGGAAAGAGATCAAGTCACATATAAGCATGGAAAAATTAGCATGTTCACAGATGACATAAAATCTACATAAACGTATAAGGTTATAAAATATTAAAGGAGACTAAAGAAAAAAAATATTTAACTAACCTTCAAAGTCTAAAATCCTCTTGCACGCCTTGAACAATGATCACAAAACTAAGCTCTATAGATCAAAGATCAGTTCGATCGCTTAACCAACAAGCAAACTTTCAGATAAAAATGAAGATTAGCATATCTATAACACATAAAAGATGTCGCAACTATAACAAATTAGTTGAAATTCGGTTTGAATTAACGAATTTATAGATTCGTCATTGTTGAAATTTTGACGACTATAACCCTAAATTAAGGTTGACCATTTCGAAGTCAATGACCGTTATGTTGATGATGCAGACCCCCCGCCTTGGGCCGAGATCCGCACAGGATCATTCTAAATCTGCCCCTGAGTCTGATTGACTCTTCGATTTCCCCACAGGGAATACCTCATACACACGATGGTGTATCCAAAGGTCTTGTGAGTTATGCCTGCATGAGTAAGCACCAGACACTAACTCTTCCCCCTTGACCAACAAATTTGATCGCGCCCATTTTTACCGAAACAGGGTTCCATGTTTTTCGCGATTTCGTGAATACTGTTGTCGAGTTTCTGGCTCTTCAACCCTCTGAAACCCGAAATGCTAAACCCCCATACGTTCAGTGAAGGCTATCTCTTCTTACCCGTGATCTAGACTTTTCACCGATTCAAAGTTTCAGACTTCGCAACTTCGTGAATCCAGATGCAAGGCTCCCGGCTCTTCAACTTTCAAAACCCTAAACTCTGAAATGAGAATTCATGAAAGATCCGACGGCTCTCGTTGAATTTGATCCAACAAATCCTATCTCTCCTGAGATTTTATTTGAAAAGGTGCTCACCTTAACCTCCCTGCTTCTCTTTCACGATCTGATGGCTCTCGGGCCCTCGACACTTCTCTTGGAAATATTCCTACTGTTCAATTACCCTCTCAATAATCTTCTTCGTGATTCAGGAATGTGCGAGACCAAAGGTTTTGACCTACACTTCAACCTTACAAACCCCGAAATACCAAAATGATCTTAGCAACTCAACTAACCACGATCAATGGTACATGTCGAATCCTGCCTCTAGAATGGTGGGTTCATCCAACTCCTAACCACCTTGCAACTTCTCTAGATCCTATGGTCCTCAAAACTTCATGAGTTCTCCACAGAGAATTCTGACCACTCGATCCCTTCCTCAAGAATCTTCGTCTAATTGACTTGGAGTTCTCCTGTCTTAACTTGACTTCCACGAGAGGACTTCGACCCCATCTCCTTTTGAACACTTCAAAGGTGCTAACCCTCCTGAGATTTCTCTTGCAAACTCAGGTCTCGAAAGGACTCCTGCATGCACTCCTTGCGGCAATCTCCCAAATAACTCCTGGTTATTTGATTCTTCGATATGTGCACTTTCTAAAATAGTAGTGCCTCCCCTTTCAACCTTAGTTGATAAGTTCTAAGGCCTTCACTAGCCTGTGCACACCTTGCATGGCTTCTGTTCTTCACCTGCACTTCTGATGGAATGAGAACAACAGTATCCTTTCTGAGATTGTTGAGATAAAACTCAGACTCTTGTCAATGCACACCTTGCGGACATTTCACTACACTCCTTGCAAGAACTTCTCTCTCAGGAAGAGAAACAATTGAAACTCATTCTCTTTCTTCTCTCAGAATTCAAACATTCAACTTGAAATCATACATTCAACACAGTATTTAAAGAAAATGCATAACAAAGAGAATAAAACAATTGTAAGTAGACCATTCAGCATGTATAAACAGAAAACATCATAACACCATGAAAATTGATTCAAAGCTTCATGTATTAACTCAAGTGCTCATGTGCATGGGTTCTTCTCTACTAATCTCTACTACAACTCTCTCTTTTTTTATGTTATGTGCTAATGTGTTAATGATACCATAATACAAAGGTGAGGGTGTCTATATCCATTTTCCCTCCTACTCTTATAAACTGTCTAATCCATAATTCAAATCTACCTATTTTAATTAACTGGGCTTAAATGCCTTTTACATTGACAGATGAGAGCAAATCGCTCACGATCTGTCTACAACATCTAGATATAAATGCAAGTATGCCTCCTAGCTATTACATTAATATCCACTCTTTTAAACTTTCAAAACATGTAAAATATGTGTTGAGATTTCCAGCTGTCTTCTGCCTTCATGCTTGCTTGGCTGGCTGCTTACGATGCTCCTGCATCATACTCCCTCGCTTGAAAATTTTCATGAACTCATGTTCATGAGCTCTTGCATGGTCTGTCCATGCTTTTGAATTTCTTCTTCATCTTCCCAACTGGCATATTCAACTGGATGTCCCTTCCATTTGACCAAGTATTCAAAATATTCTTTCCTCCTGGTCTTTTTTCTAATCCTTTTGTCAATTATGCTTTCCATATGTGACTTTTCAGCTACAGGCATTTGTTTTGTCCAATTTCATCTTTTCTGTTCCTTCTCTACTCCTTCTTATTCAACTTTGTAAGGGTACAAATCCGCAGCATTGAATGTCAGTGATATTCCAATCCCATCGGGTAATTTAATCTCATATGCGTTTTCCCCAAATTTCTTCATGACTCTGCACGGTCCAATCTTTTTCATCTTTAGTTTGTTATATGTTCCCCTTGGGAACCTCTCCTTCCTCATATGTGCAAGAATCAGATCACCAAATTCAAATTGAAGTTCTCGCTTATGTTGATCTGCTCTCCACTTGTATTCTTGACTTGAACTCTACAATCGCTCCTTGATTCGGCTGTGAAGCTCCTTCATTGCTTCTTCAAATTCTTCTGCACTAGCACTCCTGAATTCATCTTGTTTCAAATCTTTCAATTCAGAAACTCCCCTTAGCTGCATCCCATATACAATCTAGAATGGACTCTACCCTATGATTCTATTGAGTGAATCATTATAATCAAATTCCTCCTGTGGCAGAATGTGATCCCACTGACTGTGGTGTTCAGTCACTAAGCTCCTCAACAAATCTCCCAAGCTCTTGTTCACAACTTCTGTCTGCCCATCCATTTGAGGATGATATGTTGAGCTAAAAGACAAGCTTGTCCCCAGCTTCCTCCATAAATTCATCCAGAAATGTCCTATGAACTTGGTATCTCGATCAGAAATGATACTCCTTAGCAAGCCCTGAAGTCTGACGACTTCCTGGAAAAACAGGTTCGCAATATGAGTTGCATCACTGGTTTTCTGGCATGGTATGAAATGTGCCATCTTGGAAAATCTGTCGACCACCACAAAGATTGAATCACATACTCTTTGTGTTCTTGGTAGTCCCAATATGAAATACATGCTCACTGCATCCCATGGCCTCTCAGGTATGGGTAATAGTTGGTATAACCCGGTAGTCTACCTTTTCCCTTTTGTGTGTTGAAAAATGTTGCATCTTTCCACAAATTTATTAACATCTGTCCTCATCCCTGGCCAAAAATATGAGCCATTCAACTTCAAGAATGTCTTATCATGACCGAAGTGTCTGGCCAATCCTCCACTATGTTTTTCTTTCAGTAGATTCTCCCTCATGGAGCATTTTGGAATACATAGTTGATTGCCCCTGAATAATAATCCATCTTGGATCATGTATTCAGTCCACTGGCTTCTGTTCCTGAGAATTGGATTCTCAGATGCCTCATACGCTTCCTTAAAATCTGGGTCATCCTTGTACATTTCTTTGAGGTTATCAAAACCTAAATTCTTGACTCTGAATTCCTGCATAAGCAAACATTTCCTGCTCAAAGCATCAACAACTTTGTTAGTGGTTCCAAAAATATGCTTAGTCACAAAAGCAAAATTCTGCATGAATTCAACCCATTTAACATGTTTTTGGTTCAACTTGTCCTGTTGAGTCACAAATTATAGAGCGTGATTATCACTGTACAAAACAAACTCTTTAGGAACCAAATAATGTCTCCATTTCTTCAGCGCTTGTATGACTGCAAAGAATTCTTTGTCATATGTTGAGTACTTAATCTTCGCTTCATTCAGTTTTTCACTGAAGTATGCGATCATCCTATCGTCTTGGCTCAAGACTACTCCAATTTCAAATCCACTCACGTCACACCTGACCTAGAATGTCTTGCTAAAATCTAGCAAAACCAGAATTGGTTGCTCCATGATCTTCTTCTTCAGCAGATTGAAGCTCTTCTCTGCTTCTTCTATCCAGTGAAAAGATTTATGTCTTTTCTTCACCATATCCATCATTGGTGCGCTAATTCCACTGAAATTGCGAATGAATTTCCTGTAGAAACTTGCCAAACCATGAAAGCTTTGAACTTCAAACACACTCTTCAGTGATGGACAATTCTTAATTTCATTTACCTTCTCTGTATCCATCTTCAACTCATTTGCAGAGATAAAAAAACCCAAATAAATGATTTATGTCCTCATAAATGACGATTTCTTCACATTGATCAGTGATTTCTCTTGCTGTAATCTCCTCATCACTGTAGTTAAATGCTTTAAGTGCTCTGCTTCTGTCCTGCTGAAAATTAATATATCATCAATACATACAATGACGAATTTCCCTATGAAATCCTTCAAGACCTCATTCATCAATCTCATGAAATTACTGGGTGCATTTGTTAAGCCAAATGGAATGACAAGCCACTCATACAGCCCCTCATTTTTCTTGAATGTTGTCTTCCATTCATCACCTTCCCTCATTCGAATTTGATGATACCCGCTTTTCAAATCAATCTTTGAAAAAAACTTTGCTCCACTCAAGAAATCCATCAAATCATCCATCCTTGGCAATGGAAATCTGTATTTGATGGTAATCTTATTGATTGCCCTTGAATCTGTACACATTCTCCAGCCTCCATCTTTCTTTGGGTTGAGCACTGTCGGAACAGTGCATGGACTCAAGCTCTCTCAAATCAATCCTTTGCCCATTAAGTCCTGGACCTGTCTCTTGACTTCTTCATTTTCCTGCAGCATCAATATATACATGGCCTTGTTTGGTAAACTAGCTCCAGGTATAAGATCAATGTGATGACTTATACTTTTGATAGGTGGCAATGAACAAGGTAGTTCGTTCACTACTATATCAGCAAACTCTCCTAGCAACTTCTAGATTTCTTCTGGTAAATCATCTATTCTCGTACTGGTCAAAACAATTTTAGGCTTCCTGACCATAATAAATTGTGTGTCCTCCTTCTTCTTAACCTCATCAAGAAGTTCCTTCCCACTCATGAGAAGTACAGTGTTACTCATCTCTATTTTCACCGCTTTACCCTTAATCGACAACAACATGTGAGTCCTCCCATTCTTCTCCAGGGTGTACGTGTTCTTTCTCCCATCATGAACTACGTTTATGTCATATTGCCATGGTCTTCCTAGCAATAGATGACAAACATCCATGGGAATGACATCACATAATATTTCATCTTTATATCCTCCTATTTTAAATTCAACTAAACATTGTTTAGTGACATTTACCTAATGTCCTTTTTGTAGCCACGAAACGTTGTATGGTCTTGGATGTACAACAGTCTCCAGCTCTAGCTTTTCTACCATCTCTATAGATATGAGATTGTCTGTGCTACCATTATCCACTATGACCTTGCATACTCTATCCTTAGTTTTGCAAGCAGTCCTAAACAGACTATTTCTTTGGGCTGGGTTCTCTGCCTCCTTCTCTGGCTTCATGAGAAATTTCCTCATCATCAAAGATCTTCCGCCCTCAGCATCTTCTACCTCAACATTCTGTCCTTGAGATTCGGCAATGTGAGTTTCACCACCATCTTTCTTCTTATATGGACACTCATAGGATTTATGTCCAATATTTCTATAGACAAAGCATTTTACTTCACCTCCTCTACCTCTTCCTCTTCCTATGGCTCGAGGAAAAGTGTTTCTATCAGCATATTGCCTTCCCCGTGAGCTTCCCCCTCTCTCAGGTTGAGTTTAAGGTTTCTTCCCCTCTTCTTTAGGTTTCTGAGTTCTGTCTTGGGCAATTGTTTTACGTCTAGATTGACTTCTATCTCGGCCTCTTTGACCTTTCTTCCAGCTCAGCTTCTCTTCATCTTTCAGAGCTATCTGATAAGCATCTTCCACAGTCCGAATGGTTATCATCCTCATCTCATCTTGAATTTCACATCCTAGACCATTCATGTACCTGGAAAATTTTTCATCATCGCTTTCCCGATGACCTGTTCTAATGTTTATCTTGTAGAACTCTTCAGTGTATTCTTTCACTGACATCATCTTCTGTCTCAAATTTTGCATCCTCTGAAACAGAGTGATTTGATAATACTTGGGTATAAATTTGGATTTCATCTTTACAACCATTCTATCCCAGCTTTTGATTGTTTGCTTGACTTTGCAGTGTCTGTCAGCTTGCGGTTCATACCACCATAGTGTTTCATTCCCTTTAAGTCTAGTGACAGAATGTTTGACCTTCTTGTCTTCCTCAACATCCTCATAGTTGACGCATTTATCTGAAGTTCTAATCTAGTCTAGAAGCTCTTCAACATCTAAATTGCCTTCATACACTGGAATGTCCATTTTTTATCTGGCACCTATCCTCGCAATAGCCCTGAATAGGTGTTCATCTGTAGCATCTTCGACTGCAACTTCTTCATTTCCAACTTCATTTTCACTCTCAGCTTTGATGATATCCCCAGCGTCGACTCTATGCCTTTGTGATGTCTCCATGGCATCAAGTCTGGCACGTAGTTCGTGCATTTCCCTTTCCACTGTTGGATCATCCATTGGTCTGACTCTTCTTCTCGGCGGTATGGCTATAAAATTTCTCCTCTCTCTGCTACAGAAAGAAAAGAACTCTTTATATGCTCTGATACCAAACTGATGTGTATCATACTACTCCTTTTCCTCTAGCTCACTCTACCTGAAATATATAGAAAAAATCAAGCTCTGATACCAAACTGATGCAGACCCCCTCCCTTGGGCCAAGATCCACATAGGATCGTTCTAAATATTCCCCTGAGTCTGATTGACTCTTCAATTTCCCCATAGGGAATACCTCATACACATGACGGTGTATCCACAAGTCCTTGTGAGTTATGCCTACGTGAGAAAGCACCAGACACTAACTCTTCCCCCTTGACCAACAAATACGATCACACCCTTTTTTGCCGAACCAGGATTCCAGATTTTTCGCGATTTCGCAAATACTGTTGTCGATTTTTTGGCTCTTCAACCCTCAGAAACCCAAAATGCCAAACCCCAATACGTTCAACGAAGGTTGGCTCTTCTTACCCGTGATCGGGACTTTTCACCGATTCAAAGTTTCAGACTTCGCGACTTAGTGAATCCGGATGCAAGGCTCCCGGATCTTCAATTTTCAAAACCCCAAACTCCAAAATGAGAATTCGTGAAAGATCTGACGACTCTCGTTGAATTTGATCCAACGACCCCTATCTCTCCTGAGATTTTATTTGAAAAGGTGCTCACCTTAACCTCCCTGCTTCTCTTTCACAATCTGATGGTTCTCGGGCCTTCGACACTTCTCCAGGAAATATTCCTTTCATTCGATTACCCTCTCAATAATATTCTTCACGATTCGGGAATGTGTGAGACCAAAGGTTTTGACCTGCACTTCAACCTTACAAACCCCGAAATACCAAAATGATCTTAACGGCTCGGCTAACCACGATCAATGGTCCACGTCGAATCCTGCCTCCAAAATGGTGGGTTCGTCCAACTCCTAACCACCTTGCAACTTCTTTGGATCCTACAGTCCTCACAAATTCACGAGTTCTCCACAGAGAATTTCGACCACTCGACCCCTTCCTCAAGAATCTCTGTCTAACTAACTTGGAGTTCTTCTGTCTTGACTTGACTTTTGCGGGGCGACTTCGACCCCGTCTCCTTTTGAACACTTCAAAGGTACTAACCCTCCTGAGCTTTCTCTTGCAAACTCAAGTCTTGAAATGACTCCTGCATGAACTCCTTGCAGCAATCTCCCAAATAACTCTTGGTTATCTGATTCTTCGACTCTGTGCACTTTCTGCATAGCATTCCCTCCCCTTTCAACCTTAGTTGATAATTTCTAAGGCATCGACTAGCCTGCGCACACCTTGCATGGCTTCTGTGCTTCACCTGCACTTCTATTGGAATGAGAACAATGGTATCCTTCCTGAGCTTGTTGAGATAAAACTCAGACTCTTGTCAACGCACACCTTGTGGATGTTTCACTACACTCCTTGCATGAACTTCTCTCTCAGGAAGAGAAACAATTGAAACTCATTCTCTTTCTTCTCTCAGACTTCAAACATTCAACTTGAAATCATACATTCAACACACTATTTAAAGAAAATGCATAACAAAGAGAATAAAACAACTGTAAGCAAACCATTCAGCATGTATAAACATAAAACATCATAACACCATGAAAATTGAGTCAAAGATTCATGTATTAACTCAAGTGCTCCTGTACATGGGTTCTTCTCTACTGCTCTCTGCTACAACTCTCTCTTTGTTTTTGTTATGTGCTAATGTGTTAATGATACCATAATACAAAGGAGAGGGTGTCTATATCCATTTTCCCTCCTACTCTTCTAAACTGTCTAATCCATAATTCAAATCTACCTACTTTCATTAACTGGGCTTAAATGCCTTTTACATTGACAGATGAGAGAAAATTGCTCACGATATGTCTACAACATCTAGATATAAATGCAAGTACACCTCCTAGATATTACATTAATATCTGCTCTTTTCAACTTTCAAAACATTTCAAAATGTGTAAAATATGTGCTGAGCTTTCCAGTTGTCTTCCGCCTTCATGCTCTCTTGGCTAGCTGCTTACGATGCTCCTTCATTAGTTGACCTACAAATGGCTATATTAAAGTTTAGAAACAGGGCGTTGTACTTTCGACGAACTTAGAACACGTCGAAAATCTGACGTTATCGGGACTAATTAAAAAAAAAACAGTAAAATTTCATTTTTTAAAATTTTTTTCGACAAAAAAATTGAGCTTAATGAACTTAATAAGTTAAAGATAATTAGTAAAAGACCACAACTGGAAGTTATAAAAAGTTTGGTATCAACCCCAACTGGAAGTTGTAAAAAGTTAGAAAACAACCCAATATCCAAGGTCATCAAAGAAGTCAAAAAAGCCATAAAACCTTCCAACCTAGATGAAACAATGAAGAAACGACTAACTCCAAGCTGCCTAATCACCCCTAGAATATACGGACTCCCTAAGATCCACAAGGAAGGAGTTCCTCTAAGATCAATTGTCAACACAATCGGTTCCCCAACCTATGAACTAGCTAAGTACGTAGCAAGGATCCTAGAACCTTTAGTTGGTAGGACAGACTCATACATCAAGGATTCAAGAGACTTCATGGAACTCATAAAATAAGAGAAAATTGAATCAAAGGATATGCTCATCAACTTTGATGTGGTTTCACTTTTTACTAAGATCCCGCTAAATGAGGCCATTCAAGTTATAAATGAGGTTGCAAACCCTCAAACAGCCAAACTGGCAGAAGTTTGTCTAAAATCAGCCTTCTTCAGCTTCCAAGGAGAGTTTTTTGAACAAACAAGCGGAGTAGCCATGGGATCCCCCTTATCCCTAATCATAGCAAACTTCTACATGGAGAAGTTAGAGAAAATTTCCCTTGAAACATACCCCCTTAAACCATCTATATGGAAAAGGTATGTTGATGACACCAACATCAAGTGGCCTCATGGCAAAGAAGAACTAGGCAGATTCTTTGAGCACCTCAATGGTATTTATAAGAACATAAAATTCACCATGGAACTAGAAGAAAACAATAGCATACCCTTCCTAGACGTACTTATGATTAGAAAACAAGATGGTACAGTGGGACACAAGGTCTTCAGGAAGAAAACCCACACAAATAGCTACCTTCATGCGGATTCCCACCACCATCCCTCTCAAAAGATGGGGGTTCTCAACACCATGGCCACAAGGGCAACAATAATTTTCGACAAAGAACATCTAGAGGAGGAAATAGACCACTTAACTAGGGTCTTTAAGAACATTGGATATAGAGACAAAGACATCAAGAAGGCAATGAATAACAAGGATAGAATGACTCGTGTCCAGAATGATCAAACGTCCAACCTAAAAGCCTTTCTTCCCTACATTCGAGGTGTCACAGACAAGATTGCAAAGGTTTTAAAAAGAAAAGAAATTATAACCTCCTTCAAACCCCTAATCACTATCAGACAAAGAATGAAGTCTGTAAAGGACCCTATAGACTAGCAACAAGGAAAAGGAATCTACAAGGTCTCTTGTTCATGTGGTAAGTGTTACATTGTGGAAACCGGATGATCATTTCAGGTAAGGATTAAGGAACATGATGCAGACATTAGAAATGAATGCACTCGCACTTCGGCCTTAGCAGAACACTCACTTAAAACCAAACATCATGTCTGCCTTGAGGATACTAAGATATTAGCAAAAGAGGATCATTACTACAAGAGACGCTTAAGAGAAGCCCTAGAAATAATCAAACACCCTAACAATATGAACAAAGACGATGGCCTAGAAGTAAGCAGCTTTTAGCACCCATTAATCAACCAACTTAGGGACCGTCATAGATCAAATCAGGTATGACACCTTCCTCCTCCTTTTCCTTGCTTGTTTATGTTCTGCTTTTGAGTCGGTAACCAGATTTAAAGGTCTAACTAACCCTGTACTACCTACCACATAATTCTAATTATAAAAACTTAATACTATATATATCACTAATTAAGTTATATATACCCTAATCTTATAACACTTTATACATTAATACTCTTTACATCCTAATCACTTAAAACCTAAATCTTAAATCAACCCCTACTACTTAGTAGCACGTTAAAATTCTCTAACCCTTGATTTATTTATATGTACATAACATTATCATAATCAGACCTAATAATGATAATCCTATAAAATTCACTTTTTAATCCAATAAATCCACTTAATCTTAAAATATGTTATGCAATCAGTCTGAAACGTTAATAATTAATATAATAAGATGAAACTCAATCTAAATCTAACCCTAGATTCAACACCTAAAAATCACTTATGATATATTATTAATTATTACTAATTATCTTTAGATTATTAAGATAATTAATCTCTTTATCTTAAACAATAATTAAAAACTACTAAACAAACTACTAGAAACCCTAGACCTATATACATATTTAGATATATCAACACCCAAAAATCACTTATGATATATTATTAATTATTACTAATTATATTTAACTTATTAAGTTCATTAATCTCTATTATAAATTGTAATTTAGAACAAAACACTAATAATTAATATAATAAAATTAAACTCATTCTAACCCTAAACTTTGATTATTTAATTATATTAATTAAAAAACACCATTAAAACAAACCTTTAGATTCTAACCAGACTTGTATATATGTATATATATATATATATTCACTATTAAGAGTTACGATATATTATTATTAGTAATTAATTTGTTTTTAATTTTATTTAGCTCCGCATTTAGGGTTACCGACAGCCGACCTGGTTATCTTTTATTGTCCTGCATAAACACTATTAATGGATTAAGATCAGCAAGCTCTCTAATTGATGATTAGTCCCGATGATGAATCCTGATTCGGATTCGAAACGTCGATGACAAAATGACACCAACTGTGGATTCTTCGACAAATAACTTTGAAACTCCTCACCACAGAAATCTGAAAATAGTAAAAAAAATGATTTTATCACAATCATCGTAATAGTTCATTGATTTTTTAGCCTATATGTAATAGTGATATGTTCTAGTAGATATGTTAATGATTCCAAGTTTCATATTTCTATTTGACTGAAGGTCCAGCTAGCTTGCAAAGTATCAATTTGAGATTTCAAGTTGATAAACCAAATATGAAATGAATCCAAGCATCATTTGATATCGTCGTAAGAGAGACGAATGTAAATAATATTGCAATGAATTTGCTATAAGCAATTATATTTAGGAGTTATAGCTTAGAGATGTTATGAGTTAGAGTAGTTAGGGATGAAGTATTATAAGTCTTATAGATGTTAGTGGTTCAACATTATAGGGGCCATGGTATTAGGAGGTATAAAGGTTATAAATGTTAGGAGTTAGTATTAAGGGTTGTATAACTTAGGTGTTAAGAATGTTTTTTTAGGTATTATAAGAAATACAGTTTTCATGAGTTATAATGTTTTAAGTGTTAAATATTATAAAGTATAAGAATTGAGGGTGTGAAGTTATGGGGGTGAGGATTATATGAGTTATAGGGTTTAATGGTTATAGTTGTCAAAGGTTATATGGATTGGAGGTTATATAGATTATATGGATTAGAGGCTCTAGATGTTAACATGTAGGGGTTAAAATAATTAAGGGTTGGGATTTATTGGATTAGGGGTTATATGGATTATTAGAAGTTACAAGGATTATATGGGTTATATGGGTTAGATGTTATAGATGTTAACAGGTAGGGGTTAAAAGAATTAAGAGAATTAAGGGTTAGGATTTATTGAGGATTATATGGGTTATATGGGTTAGATGCTATAGATTTTAACATGTAGGGGTTAAAAGAATTAAGAGAATTAAGGGTTAGGATTTATTGATGTTAACAAGGCTAAAAGAATTAAGAGAATTAAGGGTTAAGATTTATTGTATTAGGGGTTATAGAGGTTAACAGGTATGGCTTAAAAGAATTAAGGGTTAGGATTTATTGGATTAGTGGTTAAGGGAAGAGGTGATATGGGATAACTTGTATAAAGGTTATACAAGTTTTAAGGGTTGGGTGTTAGATATTGTTAAGGATAGATGAGTTAGGTGTTGATGGTCAATGATTATAGGGGTTAATATTATAGGGTCAATGTTAGATATTGTTAATGATAGATGAGTTAGGTGTTGACGGGCAATGATTTTAGGGGTTACAAGGGTTAATGATTATAGGGTTAACATGTAGGGGTTAAAATAATTAAGGGTTAGGATTTATTAGATTAGGGGTTATAGGGAAGAGGTGATATGTGATATATGGTATGAAGGTGATAAAAAATTTAAGGGTTGGGTGTTAGATATTGTTAAGGATATATGAGTTAGGTGTTATGTTAGGGGTTATGAGCGATAATTATATATTAGGTGCTATGGTTAGGGATTATAGAGGGTAAGGTTATAATAGGGATTATAGGTGGTAAGGTTATAATAAGGATTATAGGGATTAAGATATCTCATGGAATCTAGAACACACCACACTGACTGATGGGTGGCTTTGGGTTGTTACCCTTAAAGGGGAAACACACACTATAGTCAAGAGAGGGTTTATTTCCCTTGTCACATTGCAACCTTACAAATAAGTGTTGATTATTGCATTATAGGCTTCATCCACCAATAGGTGGTTTATGGATTTCTCCAATTTTTTTGTACATTGGCAATTGTATGACCAACATCCTTGGGTGTTCTTTAATTGGGAGGAAAAGTGACCAAGAGTACATATTTACCAATAGCTATGTGTACCAATTGTACAAGGTTTGGATTGCCCCAAGAAGTCGACTACTCATGATGATTTGGAGACAGGTCCATATTGTGATTTATTGCTTCCATTGTATTTAACTTCTATTGTGTATTTAAGGTAACGTTGGTTATTCTATTTAAAGAGGAAAATCATGATTAAATTTGTTATTTCTTAGATAGAATAATTATAAAAAATCATCGTAATAGACCCATGATAGTAGGTTGCCTCACACTAAACAACCCAAGACAACCTACTGTTGTGGGCCTGTTATGATGAAATTCCACAATTATTTATTCTTTAAAGCAACACACTATTTAACCACAATTATCTTTTCAAATGATAATAATGAAAAAATGTTAGATATATATTATAACCTTAACAACAACAAAATAAATAAATTAGTGCACTGAACTATATTTAATCACCTTGAGAAGTCCACCTCCTAGTGCAATTTAGGCCTTCTATAGATAATATAGCTAGTGGTTTAGGAATATAGACTTGCATGTGATTTTCCTCCCAACTAATGTATGACTAGTGGTATTGAAAAAACCCTTAGAACTAGGATATCAAGATGAAGACCAAAAACTACATAGTTCCTCATAAGCCTCAACAAAAACCAGACCAATGTCGAACAACATAAGTGTAAGACATGGACCTCCTATTGGGAGATAAAGCCTCTAGTGCAACAATTAACTCTTCTCCATAGGGTTTCAATGTGATAAGTGAAAGATACTATCCCTCAACTATGGTGTACACACCACTTGTAGGCTTATGGTGCTCCCACACCAATTAGGAATAGGATGAAAACATCCCATAGGATTTTTTTTATCCAAGATCTATCTACCCACCAATGGAAATGGGTAGTCTCTCTCTCTCATTCCAAGGGTCACTAATCTCGAGGAAAACTTACACACAATGCAAACCCTAACAATATAACACAATTACTCCTTAGAAATAGGATATCAAAATCAAGACAAAAAACTACATAGTTCCTCATAAGCCTCAACAAAAACCAGACCAAATTCAAACAACGTAAGTGTAAGACATCGACCTCCTATTGGGGGATGAAGCCTCTAGTGCAACAATTAACTCTTCTCCATAGGGTTTCAATGTGACAAAGGAAAGATACTATCCCTCAACTATGGTGTACACACCACTTGTAGGCTTATGGTGCTCCCACACCAATCATGAATAGGATGAACACATCCCATAGGATTTGGTTTATACAAGCTCTATCTACCCACCAATGGAAATGAACAGTCTCTCTCTCCAATTCCAAGGGTCACTAATCTCGAGGAAAAATTCCACACAATGAAAATCCTAACAATATAACACAATTACTCCCTTTCACACACAAGGGACAACCCCTCAAAAGATCAATCATAAATGGAAGCTATCACCTTCCTTAAATAGGTTTGAGATAGTTAAGGTTAGGTCTCATGATAGGAACTCCCAATGTGACATGATTGGCCCCCTGGGGCTAGAAACTCTAAAAAAATTTAATATCATACCCAAGGATATCCTAAGGTCATAGACAAAGGTATTGAGAAACATATCCCATTTTTGGAATAGTGCATCATCTCCAACAACCACTAATTAACCATTTGAGTTTCTCCTCACATCTAACAAATGCCAATGAAGGTCTTAAGAACTGAATAATTCAATAACACTTCAACACTTGCAATGTTTTTAGTAGTCACATGTGTGTATAATAGTGTTTGGGTTTCTCTCTACAATTGATGAATTTTAGTGAAACTATCGAAGTAGGAAATATCCAACATTCATCCAAACTTATTAAAAGTAATGCTAACATATAATCAATGGAAATATGTCAAATAACACTATGAACTCAATGTTAAAAATTGAGTGTAATATAACTAATGTACAACGCATTCTAATAATAAGTGAGCATAAGATAACCGTGTGTGACACATCCTAGTCATAAGTGAGCATAACATAACCATGTGGAACACATCCAATTAATAAGTGATCATAAGATAACCATGTGTGACACATCCTAATCATAAGTGAGCATAAGATAACCATGTGGGACACATCACATGAACATCGATATATCAAGCAGAAAGTTGAGAATGTATCTAGATAGTGTTAGCTCAAAAATTACCATAACTATCGCTATAGTAAATGCTAAGTCAAAATGTGGGGCTTACAATCCCTCCCTTGAAAGAGTGATGTCCTTGGAGCTAAGTTTCCATATAGAAAATCTATCAAGGACTTTCACCTAGGTATCAAGCAAACAACATTCTCATAAGAGTTTCCTACTAAACCTCAACTATTCAAGTAGAAAAAGTGGCATAATATTAATTCATATGTTTTCTTGGTGACAGAAGTGTGAGGGATTAAGGGTGGTAGGTTAGGTTTTATGGTAACGTGTGTTATAGGGGTAAGGGGTTTTAAGGGTTAAGAGTTATAAGTCTTATTTCTTAGTGGATTAGTGTTATTGGGGTTATAATATGAGGATTAGGTGTAAGGATTTATATGGTTATGTTTTAGGGGTTGTAATGAATATGTGTTAAGGTTAAGGAGTTATATTGGTGAGGGGTTAGATGTTATAATTTACTGGTGTTGGGAATTAAAAGTTACAGTTTATATGAGTTATTTGTAGGATAAATTAAGGTGATAACCATGAAACTTAAGGTTATATATGTAATTAGGTTATAGGGGCTTTAGAGGTTATAATTCTCAATGGTTAAGGTTTATATTGATTCTAGGTTATAAAGGTTAAGTGTTAGGGGTGATGGGTGTAATAAAGTTAAGGGGTTGGAGTTAAGAGTTATAGTTTATATGAGTTCTTGAGTTATTGATTAAGTTCTTGATTAAGTTACCAGGATCTTTTGAGCACAACCTAGAAAGACTCCTGGAGTGATAACAGAACCAATTGTTGGCTAGATTTTAGATCACAATAGATCATGACAGGCTCCTATTCCTCTTTCTTGACAGTGAATCTCCTGCGATCTGGTACAACAAATATTCTGCGATATGGCTAGAACATGAACACCAGAGAAGACAACGAATGATTCTTGATAGCAGGTTTTAGGGTCTATTGGTGGTAACAACAACGATATGCATCCTCCCTTAAGCTCTGGCAGTCAGAATATGTGACAATTTGCAAGAAATTCCTTGCGAACTGTGGCAACAATTCAATAATCAAATCCGCAGAGGCAACTTGCTCTCTCATGCAATTCTGGCAAACATCAAATTCTTTAGCAACTTAATAGTAACAACGATCCTTCAATGTTGTGCACCCCCTTCAAAACTCTTCAGCAACTTGAATATGCGACATCCTCCATGCACAACGAATCAGAGTTTGACGGACAACTTCTCCATGCAACAGATTGATGAACGACTCTTGGTGAGATAGACAGATGGCTCCTCAATGCAGCAACTCAGCAATCGTTAACCTGCTCTGATTATTATAAGAGTGTTTAGTCACTTTGCACACAAACCTATTACTAATAAGTGGTAACAACAGAAATTTGGGTGTTAACCCATAATGTTTTCAATCTATCTTCTAGGTCACACTAACCATTGTCATTGACCATCTCATACAAAAGGATGTCAATATCAACAAGATAAACGAAATCCATGTTCAAGTTTAGCTCTAATAACAAGATAAACACCAAATTGTTGTATGAGACCCCCTTGTTTGTGGGACAAGGGATCCCCTCCGCCCAGTGATTTGACTCATAAAGTCTATGTCAAAGGTATAAATACCCTACCCCCCTCTAGATTTGAACTTGTGACCTCTTAGGAGAAAACATGTGTTATTAATCATTAGACCCACTATAATATATATATTAAAAAAAAAACATTCTCCCTTATAAAAAAAACCACACCCATATGTTATAATAT
>ML779328.1:609538-638803 GCA_009831015.1 Picea engelmannii
CATGGTAAACTCTTGAACAAAGAAATGATAAACAAGAAACCAAAAACCTCATGGTTAAGTCCAAGCTACCACCAAGTTAATTCCCTAAAGTGTAGTCAATGCAATGAGAAATAGGAAATCTCCATGTTAATGCTACTTGCTACCAATTTTATGGAATCAACTTAATCAACATATTGAATGCATATGGAAATATGGTTTCTTTGGAGGATTATAATAGTTATTTGTTGAGAGAAGTAGTTTAGTGAACATTCATTACATTTATTTCCCTTTGGTAATTATTTCCCTTTGGTATTGGAGGATGAATATTTTAGGATCTTATGGAAAATGCATGTTAATGTAGCATTCATGAATTGTATATTTATTTCCCTTTGGTACTTGAGCATGAATATTTTAGGATCTTATAGAAAATGCATGTTAATGTAGCATTCATGAATTGTCTTGTAAAACATTATGTTAGTACTAAATACACTTATGCACATAGATATACATAAAGAGAATATACACCTTCAATATTGAGAGCATACAATTAGCTTACCAAATGTTGTTCCTAGTGTCAATATAATTTTCCCATAGATTTTGAATACCAAAAAAACAGAAAATATAATTTTCTCATAGATTTTGAATACCAAAAAATGAGAAAATCAATAAAGGATGAAATTGATTTATATTAATGTTTAGGAACATAATAAAGGATGAAATTGCTTTCTATTAATGTTTAGGAACATAGTAAAGGATGAAATTGATTTCTATTAATGTTTAGGAACATACTAAAAATAGCGTTCAATTCCCTCCTACAATTATGAAAACCTTTTGTAGTAAATCATGTATGCAATCTATTGTGTTAGAACTGTGTTACTTGAAACATCATTATTTTTATGAACTCATACATTCATTCTTACCTATAGCTATAATATCCCCTCATTTTTCATTTGTATTCTCCAAGGCTTGTTTTATTTCATTAGTCCTTTCCCTTTGGATAGCAGGGACTTATAGTAATTGATTTTTCATGGTTGTATTATTATGGCACGGAAACCAAAAAACTTAAGCAAAGTTGTAATAGTGTCATGCACATTTCAAAGTTGATTTTGGTTTTTAGGCTAAAGTTTTAATTTGGAGGCCTTATTTGGCCTCTTCCCGAGGCACACTCTTACCATATATTAGCTTAAAAACACTTTCAAGTGCATATTTGATCCCATAATGGATTAACATGGATTAATGCTAACTTTCAAGTTAGCATTAATTCCCACAAGATTACTCTAAAATAAAATTTTATTTATTTCGCCCAAATATATATATATATACTTTTCATCGCAATTTCGATGCACAACAAAAATCCTGCAACGAATTTTCTATATAAACCAAGAAAAGTTGTCATTGCAATTTCGACGACAATAAAAATTCCTACGACAAATTTGCTATATAAATCAAGAAAAGTTGTCATCGCAATTTCAACGAAAATAATAATCCTGTGATGAATTTGCTATATAAACCAAGAAACATTGTCACCGTAATTGAGACGGTAATAAAAAAATCCTGCGACAAATTTGCTATATAAACCAAGAAAATTTGTCGTCACAATTTCGACGGTAATAAAAATCCTGCAACAAATTTGCTATATAAACCAAGAAAAGTTGTTGTTACAATTTCGACTACAATAAAAAATCCTATGACGAATTTTCTATATAGACCATGAAAACTATCGTCTCAATTGTGACGAACAATTGGTTTCACTTAGTTTGCCTATATTGTCGTATTGGCGATGATATTTATTTTTTTGTCACAATTGTGAGAAGTTCCCTACTGTCGTCGTGCTTGCGACGTTAATTCAAGTTCATCGAAATTTCCACATTCCATGATACGATGTTTGAGAGACTCAATATTCATCACAATATCCACAACATAACATCGCAAGAGCATCGAAATAGTCATAGCAAAATGACCCAAATTTCCTAGTGATGGAGAACAAATCGTTTCGTTTACTGCCTCAAATGCCCTCCTGTTGTTACGCTCACCACAATACTCCATTCATGTGGGCATGAGGCATCTGAGTGGCCCCAACTTTATCATCATGACCCAGACTTAACCACCACCTATCATCTCTTGGGTACAGGAGAAAATGTCCCTAATTTTCACATCTAGGATGGACTATTATGCCATCTGGGCCACCTCTATGTTCCCACATGTGAGCGTGAAAAGATGATTTGGGAGGCTCACTACAGTCATATGGTAGGACATTGGTATAGATAAAATGGTGGTTGTTCTACAAAAACATTATTATTGGCCAAAAATTTGACAAGAGGTCAGCAAGTATATCAGATCTTGCACTGCATGTTCCATTTACAAGCCATCCATCAAGAATAAAGGATTATACACCCCTCTTCCTACTCCTAAGAATCCTTGGGAATCCATATCAATGGATTACATGTCTAGCCTTCCGTCCACCAAGAATGACAATTATTGTGTATTTTTGGTGGTGGATCGGTTTTCGAAGATGGCCATTATCACAACCTGGAAGAAGAACATCACAACGGCAGATACTACCAAGTTTTTATTGGAATCTGTGTGGGTCCATTTTGGGATACCACAAACCATCACCTCATATCAGGACAGAAGGTTCCTCAACACATTTTGGTCGAGTCTCTGGTCACTCTTGGACACAAATCTCACTAAATCCACTTATTTTCACCCCCAAATTGATGGCGAGACAGAGGTCATCAATTAGATGATTTTGCACATCTTGTGCATGTACAACTCTAAGCATCCATGTACATGGGATGAGAGTCTTTCCTATGTTAAACATAGCTACAACATGGCTCTCCATGGCTCCACCAACCATAGCCCATTTCAGGTAAGGCTTGGATTCCAACCCTTGGGTCCTATTGATGTTGCACTACCTCTTGCAACCACACAGGAAGAGTTTTCCCATGTTCATTCGGAGGCTGACAAAGCCACCAAATTCATTGAATAGATTCAGTACATTCGCCAACAGGTCAATGAGATTTTGCAGAAAACCAATGTGAAGTACAAGAAATTCCATGATCAACATCGGGTACCATACTAGTTTCAGGTGGGAGACAAGATCTAGTTACATTTGCAGAAAAGAGCACCTTACAAGGCCCCATCAGAAGCTCCACCCACTTTGCTATGGGCCTTATACTATCACCAAGTTTGTGGGTAGAAATACTTTTGAGCTCAACACTCCACCCTTCCTTGGCTTGCACCCAATGTTCAATGTGGACCTCTTTCGGCCATATTTTCCACCAATATTGGAAACCTCAGAGATCAAAAAACAATTGACATCAACAAATCTCAACCCTGACTACATGGAATAGTAATCCACTGATCAAATAGTGGACACACAGGTCAAGGGAACTCGCCAACAGAGGATCCAACTTTATCATGTTTTCAAGGCAGGGCAACTCCTACACCAAGGGAAGTGGCTCACCTGGGGCCAAATTTAGCAGAATTTTCTGGACCTGATGGGGGAACTCAACACAATGGATACCATTACTTCCTATGGGGGGAGGAATGATCCAGATGGATATTGGTGTCCACCCATCTATTCCAACTGGCTCCTCTTGTCATTTTTTAGTTCAGCACATTCTTCTGTAATCCTTTGTAATTGTGGGTTCTACACTTCCTGGGATTTCTGACGCCCTACACATCTTCCATGTGGATATTGGTGGTCGCCCACCTAATCCAATTGTCTTATTTTGTAACTTTTCATTTCAGCACAACTTTTTGTACTTCTAGGGTCGTTTTGGGGCACTAAACAATGTTTTTTTGGCATGCCACAATGAAACTATAAACGAAGTCAGAGTTTGATAGCATAATGTGTATTTATCTAAAATACCTTTCCAATGGGATATCACGTTCCTACAATGAAGTTTGTATGAAAAATTTTCAACCCTAGGAAGATGAGGTACCAACTTACCCATAGGGGCCCACATAACTTTTGGCATTTCATCTCCTAGGGTTAGGTTTTGAAATTCATGAGTAATGTTAAAAAGGAATCTAGAGCCTCATTGTAATCATTATTCTTAGACGGATGCATGTAGAAAGCCACATCTCTTCTCAGAGAGAGATACCACGATTAGAGCAAGTTGTTTTGAGTTATGCAATTTTATAGTTTCAACCTATTTTATTTATTCAATAGAAGTTATTATTTACTAGATATATATTGTTTTTTTTATTATGTTTTTGTTATTGTATTTAGTCTGTTATTCCTTTTGTTCCCTCATAAATCCAAATCATGGGGTTCGCCTTTTCTCTGCTTCAGTTGTGAGGAGTTTGCAGATCCAAACTCTCACCTTTTCTGCTTAAATTTCTGCTCGATCTTGACAACATATCTATAAGTAGTAACCAATGATGCAACGTCGAAAAACTCCATTAATGTTTGAATGTATCTATGTATAAATTCATGGTATTTGATCATCATATGTCGTTCATATTCTTTGATACCTAATTTGGTGTGTAGGGTATGGAAAATATTGGTGAAATCTGATACTGTCTCGTCCCTTTCTTGACGCATGGTGGTCCATCTTATGTATTGTTCCTCGTAGCTTCCAATAGGGTAGTACGGTTCTTTAATGGAATCCCTGAAGGAATCCCATGTGGGGGCGACCACAAATATTGCAGACTCCTCTATGGCCCTATGCTCAGAGTAAGTATCCCACCAGTCCTTAACATGGGGGATGGCCTTGAGGAGTGCAAAATAAATCTTTTCCCTATCGAAAACATTGTGGACCGAAAAATACCCTTCTAGAAAATTCAACCATTTATCTACAAGATTCGCATCTATTAGTCCTTCAAATAATGAAATATCAAAATTTACTTGTACCTTGAAGGGGGTTGCATGGACGCTTGATGAAGATGTGTCTCTTGTGGGCAATTGCCTAAGGATCTATGCAAATTTGTCCATATTTTCATTCCTTTGGCGTGCAAGGGCTTCCTCAAGAAAAAGTTTAAAAGGATCTCCTACTCCATCATCTTTCATCTTGTCCCCTATGAGTTGTTGTCGGGCTTGGTGTAACGTCCCCAACCCTCAAACCTTTGTCGGGTAACGCTACCTAAACAACTGTATCTTTTTTTTTCTTCTCTGATACCATTTTGTGACATTCCCAACCTTAAACCAATAGACCAGGCCATGCCACTAAATAACTTTCATGCTCTAATACCATATATACTTATATACATATCTATCTAATGCAATTTAAACAGTTATAGCATTTTGTTCATACACCTATTCATGCGGAAAGAACATTAAAACATACATGCAATATGTTGGAGTTACTTCACACACACCTAGGATTTATTTTTCCTGAGGTTTTTCCTTTTTTATTAGTCATAATTATTCATTATCTAGTCTCCTATATTTTATGGGAGAATATTCCACTAGGATAATATTCTCTTTCAGTTGACACTTTAGTTTGACTAGTTGAGTTGAGTTTATATGATGCATTGGTTTTGTCACCATGCAACATTGGGATCATCACCATCTAATGCGCACTTTCCTTGGTATCATCACCAGACTAGTGCATTACCCTTGATTCACTAATTTAACTCCTCACTACTCTTTGTTCAGTCAGTTAACTGAAGACTAGTTGACTAGTTAACTCAACTAGGTCGTAGTTCACTCCCATAATTACCTGAGAGACTATACTAGGTGGAAGTTCAATCCCGTAACTACTGGTGTGTTTCCATATCACTCTAGACCACCACTATGGTGCATTGGTTCTCCTCCAGTGTGTAATCATTGAGTTATACAGAGTATATCCTATGTAAATTATTCATTATTCATAATGGTTAATGAGAATTCTTTCATTCTTTCTCTCCTTCTTCGTTCTCAAATTATCTCTACAAATGAGTGTATTATTTTTTAGCTAGATATTTTATGTGCAAGTTCAACTCATTTACATGGTATTAGAGCCGATGGACTTCTAAGAAAAAAATACACCAAAACATTTTGCAGGTACAAAATATTGAAGATAGCGGAAAGATGGATTTCCAAAAAGAATTCATTCTTACACCTTACAACTACTTTGCATGTAAGGAGATAATAATGATTCATCTCCGAACCAGAGGATTGTATAGGTTAACCTTGAATACAGATATAGAACTGATATCATCCATAGAAAAATCCAAGTACTTAAATCGGATGGATGAAGCACTTAGAACGATTTGCAGTCTTATTTCCCCGATCTCCTTTTTCACATATCTTCCTATAAGAATCCCAATGAAGCCTGGACCACCTTGGAAGGGATCTTTGGAAAATGGGATGATATGAGGGGACATATGCTAGAGGTGGAGCTTCTCACATTGGATCCAAAAAGATTCAACAATATCCAATATTTCTTTACAAAATTCAAGGATTTATTGTCACAACTCAAAGCTTGTGGGGTTGATAAATCGAAGGAGGAGAAACAAATGATCTCACCTTTCTCTCCAAGATTGGTCTTGAATTCTTTGTATTTTTATCCACATTCCATTCAGTCAAATCTGCCTCTAGAGCCACCTGGAAGATGCCTTCTCTTGAGGAATTTATCAAATCCCTGACACAAGAGAAAACCAAGCTCATCAACATGGGAACAATCAAAGGCCCAGGGGTGCATGCACTCACTGTGCAAGATGGTAGCCATAAATATCATAAATCTAAATATAAATACAAAAGGAAATCTCATGCACATCCGAAGAAGGAAGGGTACACAAAACCTTCATCGATGCCTTTGGATCTAAAGGGGAAAAGGGAAGAAAAGGGGAGATATTGTCACAAAGGATTCCATCCATAATCCTCATGCATGAAAAAAAATATAGATCTAATGTCTCAAATAATTCAGCAAAACAACGTTGGAGATCACATCCCTGAGGGTGCCAAGAAGAAGAAGCTAGAAGATCTAAATATCAAGAAAGGAAATTCTAGCCATGCCTTGATTGCCATCAACTCCTCTCTCGATGCTTGGATCGTATATTCAGGAGCATCACATCACATGGATGCATCAAAAGTGGTATATTATTCATTGGATGCATGCAAAAGGCCTCCTATTCTGATGGGGGACAACTCTTTTTTCGAAGTCACTGGCAAAGGAAGGATTGAACTCACCAATGGAAGCTTCGAGAATGTGTTGCACGTTCCCAAACTTTATGTCAACCTTCTCTTCATGTATCAAATGATGAATTCCGACACTAGAAAGAAGTTAATATTCACACCAAATTTTGTGGACATCTAGAACATGAAAACCAACTCCAAGTTTGCAACCGGTGAGGTAAATCATCGGTCTAGATTGTATACTTTTTCTGAATTCATTGAACCGGATCTTGCTTTATTGCTTACTCATGCTAATGAAAGTAGTAGGATATGGCACAAAATATTTGGACATTTGAATTTCATATACAATCAAAAAATTAGCAAGCATATATTGGTTGATGGTCTACCAGACATCCATTTCTCCAAGGGAGTATGTGAGGGATCTGTTCTCGGAAAACACCCTGAAGAGAAATTCGACAAAGGAAAGTCTCAAAGAGATTCCCCACCTTTAGATATGATCCATAGTGACCTTATGGATCCTTTTACACATCCATCCATCAACAAAGTGAGGTTTGTTCTCATTTTTGTTGATGATTTCTCACGTTTTACATGGATCTACTTTCTCAAGAAAAAATCTGAGGTTTTTCAACACCTCAAAGATTTTAAATCTTTGGTTGAGACACAGTCCAAAAACAATATCAAAGTCCTCCAAACTGATAATGGGGGAGAGTATGTAAATCATGAGATCCATAATCTTTTCCATGAGGCAGGGATTCAGTTGCATCATAGAGTTCCCTATACTCTGCAACAAAACGGAGTTTTTGAGCCGAAAAATGGATCTCTAAATGAGATGGCATCTTGCATGTTGCATGCAAAGTCACTACCACAGGGACTATGGGCTGAAGAACTTAATTGTGCAACATATATCCAAAATAGATCTCCCCGTATATTTTTCAAGGATAAGACCCCCTACGATTCTTGGAGCGGCCTCAAACCGAAAGTGACCCACTTTCACATTTTTAGTTCATGTGCATGGGCCCAGATTCCCTCTGAAAAGAGGAAGGAGCTTGATCCACAGAGAACTTAGTGTATTTTTGTTGGATACCCCAACGGTGTGAAGGGATATAGGATTATTGATATTTCCTCGAACCGGCTTATCATTGAGCAAAGTGTCCAATTTGAGGAAAGTGTCTTGCATGCACCGCAACAGACGCATGCAAAGACCTTCATTTTTCCACCTATCTGAGATGATGAGCATGCACATGTCGACTCTTATTTAGATGAAATTTTTTATTCAGAGGACTCGGATGAGTCAGATTCATAGTCAGTATAGTCATATGTAGAGTCAGAGCATCCATATGCAGTTGCAGAGCCATAGAAGAGGCCCAAGTGGGCATAGACTACTCTCCAGGATGCAAGGGATCTCATTGGTGATTCAGCCAATAATAGGAGGACTCGATCTTATTTCTAGGAGCCTCCTATTGCACTCACTTCCACTGAAGCATTTCCCTCCATGCATCTTTTCTTGGTTCAGTCTTTAGATCCACAGTCTTATGGTGAGGCTACTGAAAATCCCTTTTGGGAATCCGCCATGCAGGAGGAGTACAAATCCCTCCTCGAGAACCAGATTTGTGATCTGGTTCCCCTTCCTTCTGGGAGGAAACTTGTCATATGTAGATGGTTCTACAGGACCAAGATCATAGTGGATGAACATATTAGCAGATACAAAGCTAGGCTTGTTTCCAAAGGATTTCAATGGGTTCATGGTATTAACTATGATGAGACCATCTCTTTAGTAGCGAAGATGGATTCCATACGATTGGAACTTGCCATTGCAGAAACAAAAGGATGAGAAGTCCATTAGATGGACGTGAAGAATGCATTTCTTCATGGTGATCTCTCTGAGGAGATCTACATGGAGAATCCCCAAGGATTTATGTAGGAATCATCTTTGGTATGTCGACTAAAGAACTCCCTTTATGGCCTCAAGCAGGCTCCGAGGGCATGGTATGCCAAGATGGACTCCTACCTATTGTCACAAAACTTTGTGCATTGTAAATCAGACCCGAATGTCTACATGCTCAGGACGGTTGATTCAGTTCCACTTTTAGTTCTATATGTTGATGATTTGTTGATCACTGGTTTCTCAAATTTAGCGATTGTTGTAGACGAGAGGATTCTACATGACAGGTTTTTTATGATGGACATGGGTCTGCTACACTTCTTCCTTGGACTCGAGATCAGTCAGGATGCATCAGGCATCAAACTGTCTCAAGCCAAGTATGCATGAGATCTCCTTGAGATATTTCACATGACAGACTACAATTCTACTATGACTCCTTTCCTATCAAGAGTCAAACTTGAGGATGGTGGGTAGACTCCACTGGTTGACAACACACTGTACAGACAGCTAGTGGAGAGCTTGTAGTATTTCACACACTCCAGACCAGACCTCTCTTATGCAGCTGGCATAGTTTCTAGGTTCATGCAGGAGATGCATGAGCTACATTGGAAGGATGAAAAGCGTATCCTTTGATATGTACATGGAACCATCACCTTTCAGATTCATTATGCAGCAGACTCTACATTAGATCTCATTAGGTTTATTGATTTTGACTAGGCTGGTGATAGCACTGATCGCAAGTCCACATCTAGTTTCTCAATCAGTCTTGATTATGTGCCTATTTGTTGGTCGAGCAAGAAGCAAGATTCCATTTCTCTATCTTCAGTCGAGGTAGAGTACATAGGGGTAGTTAACATAACCATTCAGGCTATGTGGCTACAACATTTTCTCACTAATTTGGGCATTCAGTTTCATCAGTTGATCGTCATCTGGTGTGACAACCAAGGCACTCTAAAGTTTTGTAGAGATCCAGTTCAGAGGCAGTGGATGAAGCACATCAAGATCCACATGCACTACATCCAAGACTTAGTACACAAGGGGATCATCGACTTACAGTTTTTTCCTTCAACAGAACAGACAACAGACATCTTCACCAAGACCTTCACTGAGCAGAAGTTTCATTCTCTGCGAAGTCATCTTGGAGTGAAGGACACAGTTTCCTAACAATTGTAGTTATTCTTTTTACATACATTGTACCTTGAGGGGGCGGTTTTCCGATGAGCTTTTCCCTCTTTCCTCACTTTATTTTAGTGTATCTTTTGTATTTGGGTACCTAACATGGCCTCATTTCCAAGACCCATTCTTTATTTTCACCAAACTGATGTTTAGGGGGGGTTTAGAGTTACTTCACACACACCTAGGATTTATTTTTCATAAGTTTTTTCCTTTTTTATTAGTCATAATTATTCATTATCCAGTCTCTTATATTTTATGGGAGAATATTCCACCTAGAGAATATTCTCTTTTAGGTGACACTTCAGTTTGACTAGTCGAGTTGAGTTTAGATGTTGCATTGGTTTTGTCACCATGCAACATTTGGATCATCGCCAACTAATGTGCACTTGACTTGGTGCATTACCCTTGATTCCCTGAGTTAACTTGTCACTACTCTTTGTTCAGTCAGTTAATTGAAGACTAGTTGACTAGTTAACTCAACTAGGTGGCAGTTCACTCCCATAACTGCCTGAGAGACTAGACTAGGTGGCAGTTCACTCTCGTAACTATTGGTGTGTGTCCATATCACTCTATACCACCACTATGGTGCATTGGTTCTCCTCCAATGCGCACTCATTGAGTTAAAAAAACTATATCATGTGTAAATTATTCATTATTCATAACGGTTAATGAGAATTCTTTCATTCTTTTTCTCCTTATTCTTCTTTCTCAAATTCTCTCTGCAAATGTGTGTATTATTGTTTAGCTAGATATATTTTTTGCAGGTTCAACACATTTACACAATATATATAAACAACTATAATAAAATTATAACTTGATTTCAAGATACACATCATACAGAGAACAAATATTTGGTACTTATATTTTAATAGATGACCACCAACTGCGTCCAGACCTTCCACGAACCTCCCAGCTTTAGACCACACTACTCATCACGCTTAGCAGTGGGCCACCCTTGATATAGGAATAAAATCCACCAGGAAATGGATTCCTAGGCTTGGAAAGGACAAAAAGAAATTCACACAGATCAACAAGAAGGATTTTCTCCCAGGAGCCACTTATGCCCACAGCCCACAGACCCCCATTCCCCACACTCTTGTCCCACCCTGGGAGTGTACACCTTCACTATCACAATTCCATCAGTTTTCCACCTCCCTTCATGGATTCAGCAATAGGCTGGACCAGAAGTCTCAGAGTACTATAGCTGCTATGGGACTCCCTCCAGGGGAACTCACTTCCTCAGCACACTCTCTCACCTGGAGAGAGTTTCTCACATGCCGGACAATCTAACTATTCTATCCAGCTCCTAAGTCCAGCAGGTAACCTCCATAGAAAGAATTGGGTAAGGCTCTGGTAATGACAACAAGCCACACCTGTCCAGAGAAAACATGGGTAGAAACAACAAAGGCTAAGGTGCGATATGTCTCAGACACTACGCAGTCATGTTGTGCTTCACGGGAAAAATGGTTAGCTTCATAACATGGGCATGTGGGTTTCAGAATTTGCAGAGAACGACGATGGGGGAAATGGTTGGTTGTGTCAAGGCTCTTCTCGTCTCATTGTGTGCATCAGTGGGGAGTATGGTTGAATTCTATAGTGGCAACCATCGCGCGAATGGTGAGGGAAGCCCCAATGAGCTGACTTTCCCACCTAAAAATTGCATGCACCCAGGTTGACACATGTCTTCCTAAAGTTGCATGAGCTCCACTTAACACTTGTTCCCTTTCCACATGAACTTAGGAAAACATAGGTTACGTCAAACCTTATCCTCTAGGAAATAATAATATAATATTATTCCTTTACAGGTAATCTCTCTAGCTTAGCCCCTATTCCTAGACACTTAGACCCTTCCCTTTCCCTACCTAGTGGATCTTAGTCCCCCATAACTATTTCTTTGTGGTCGGTCTACATGCAACGATGTAATTTTATTAATGATGTGAGTATTTAAATATACAAAATCAGGCTCATTGGCCTTAACATCTAGGCTCTCTGGCCTAATAAACACATAAGTCTTCCATCTTATAAAGACTTGGATCACCAGAGTATAAACATAATTACAATTTAGCAAGATCTTAGCCTTGGGGTGTTACACTTGGCGTGGCCGATCTTTCAATGGATCGACTGGTCTAAGTACCAACTTCTTGTACCCAGATCTTGTCGAGGACATCCACAAAGAAAAATAAATGAAGAGTAGACTGCTCTGATACCATTGATCTGGATTTATGAGCAGAATGAAATAAATCACATATTGAATACAATAACATAGATATACAGAGAGAAAAATCAAATATCCAATGAACAATAAATTCTATTGAATAAATAAAATAGGCTGAAACTGTAAAACTGCAAAACTGAAAACAACTTGCTCGAATGGTGGTAGTTATCTCTAAGGAGAGATGTGGCTTCTACGTGCATCTGTCTAAGAAAAATTATTACAATGAGGTTCCAGAGGAATTTTTAACATTACTCATGAATGTCAAAAACCTATACATCTAAAAACCTAACCCTAGGAGATGAAACACTAAACATTATGTGGGCCCCGATGGGTAAGTTGGTACCTAAACTTCTCGGGATCGTAACGTTTTCACACGACCTCCATTTTAGGCATGTGATAGCCCATTGGAAATTTATTTTTGATAACTACACATTATGCCATCAAACTCTAACTTTGTCTATAGTTTTACTATGGCAAGCAAAAAAAAAACATTGTTTAGGGACCCAAAACGGCCCTGGAAGTATAGAAAGATGTACTGACATAAAAACTTCCAAAATAAGCTAGTTGGAATAGGTGGGTGGCCGCCAATATCCACCGGGATGTTGTGTAGTGATTCAGGATAGCCCTGAAAGTGTATAACCCACAATTACAAATAAATGTCATCATTATAAGGAAATGTGTTGAACTAAAAACTGTCGAAAGGAGCTAGTTGGAATAGGTGGGTGTCCACCAATATCCACTTGGATTAGCACTCTAAATATGTTTCTCTTAATATCATAAGTATAATATACACACTTTTTCCTCTTCCCCCTTTCACCTTGGAATTCCCTCATTATATAGGATTTGGAGGCTTAACCACAATGGAGGAAATCACTCATTGGATCCACTAAATTGGGATCTCCAAGATTTTTTAGGAGAAAATATATCTCAAGGATTTTAGGGAGGAAATAGCTCTCAAGATCAATCAAATTAGGATATTGGTTTGAGAAAATTTCTCAACCATCCATGAGATTCTCAAATTCTCCATGAGATTAGGAAATTAAATGTGAGTTGGATTCTCACACTAAATTAATTTCATTTTTTTAATAACAATGAATAATATATGTGCACATAGTATTTTGACCTTCATATGATAAATATCTCCTCTAACATGTTTAGGTATTATGACAAACACTCCTTCACTAAAGTGTGACAAAACCATACTTAGTAGTGTGGAAATTTGGTGTGTAATAGGACCTCACAAGACATGCATTGAGAGGAGAAAATTTTGTTGAGAAGACTAGGAAAATCCATTTGCAAGTACATGAGATGATAAATAAGTCATGTGAAAAATACAATGTCAGACATGATCAACACAGAAGTGAGAATTCATTCAAAGTGGGAGACAGATTTTGGTTATAAATAGACAAGGAAAGACTACATGGTCCTGGTAAGAAGATCAAGGCTCTATGGTATGGACCTTTCAAGATACTAGAGAAGGTGAGAGATAACTCCTATAGACTCAGACTACTCCCATACATGTGCATTTACTCAATAGTGAATGTGGATAATATCAAACTCTAAAATCATTACATGTTGGATCAAGAGGAGGAGCAAGTCCTACCTTCCATAGAGGACATATCACCATCTGCTCAGGCAGAGTTAATGAGGACATAAGTTTTCAGAAGTGGTTCAGAACTACAAGACAAGAGAAACATGACCTTTGGTAGATTAGGTTGAAAGAACAAATTTTAGGCAAAGAAAAGTGGTACTCTATGGAGAAGGTAGAGGAAAAATTCCCTTGCCTCATTTAGTAAATATTTTGGGGACCAAAAGCCTCCCTAAATGGGGAGGTTTGATCCAGATTGGATCATTATATTATTTTTCCATCGATCTATATGCTTTAGGATTGGGAAAAAATGGATAAATCATCTTCCAGGGTCATTTTAATAGTAGGTCCCTGTTTGGAAAATTGGGGATTGAAACCTTTCAAATCCATTTTGAGGCATCAAATGAAATTCTTTGGGGTAATTTTTTTTTCTAGTTTTAGCTTGAAATCCTTGACATTACTCTAGACATTGAGACCTTTCCAACCATGCAACAAACGCTTCAATCAAAGCTCGTATGCACAAGTTATGCCTCCCAGAAATTGACTTACCCTATTTACCACTATGGTATGATGGATGCCATGTCAACCACCATTACTCACACATATGGGGCGAGCCACATCTAAACTTTAAATAAGATTCTAGAAGGTCCAAAACCTTATCACAATTTAGGGTTGAGGAAATCAAAACCCTACCCCTAGATGGCTATTGGGCGATGTTAAATATTAGGCCACTAGGATGAGAAGGGATTCCATTATTTAACATTGTATTTGTTTTGTAGTTGAGTAGAGAACCTAGGAGTGGTATTTTGAGTGCATAATAGAGGAGGGTAGATTTTGTAGCAGCCATACAGGACACAGTTTCAAAGGCAACTCCATAGAGAGTGCCTCTTTCTTTGTACTTTTATTTGAAGAAAAGAGAGTGCGCAAACTCACCTTCTAGCTGGGTTTTCTCCCTTATTGGGTTTCCTAGGTTACATCTTGTGTTTATTTGTGATTGGTGTGTGAGTATTTATTTATGTTCTATATTTTTTGCATTTTAAGAAAAAAACAATAATTAAAGAATATGAGATCTAAAGGAAATTAACCTTCATACAAAGATTTCAGTATTTTATTAGATTTGTTTGTGATGAAATGTGTAGTGGAATAACCATGACAGTTCACATATCAACATTCCATACACTACAGAATTGATATAACTCATGACAATAACCATGAAACTATAATGCTTCAAACCCTACACAAACTTCATAGAGAGGAGGGATTTATCTAGTAGTGACCTACCAAGTGTACCATAGTGTAAACCAACTTGTGTTCTTTGGACGCACAAAAAAACACTAACTTGCAAGTCACGTACTCTCTACAAATCATCACCCGAGTTACATCTAGAGGCACTTTCTACAACCTGGTATGAAAGAGATTGTAACTTTCATTTTATTCATAATACTTACCTTACAAAAAAAATATTTTTACAATTTAATTTAGTTAAAAAGAAAAATAAATAATAATAATAAAGAAGAAGAATTATTTATTTCGAGATAAATCCATCTTCACTCTAACCATATTAAGTATTATTAGTCCCTGTCGTAAGCATAGAGGGAATATAGCGATCGATAATTCATTGACTACATATTAGTTTGTCCTTTGACCCGAAATATTTGCACAATACCTATTGTTGGAGCTATGGAATTAAAAGCATATATTTTTATATAATAAAAAGTACCATATATGTATTGATCTGATTGGATAAGAGATTGGAGGTCTTATTGTCGGATTTTCTATTCCCAATGTTTTATATGGCAACATATCCAAAACAATTCTCGTATACAATCTTTTTTAATCATATATTTTTCCTCTATATTGTTTGAAGGTGGATTAATGCTAGCATTAGTTCGAATGTTTGTATTAGCATTTTCTGCTAGTTAAATATAGGCATAGAGGGACTATAGAGATTGATAATTCATTGACTACACATTAGTTTGTCCTTTGACCTAAAATATTTGCACAATACCTATTGTTAGAGCTATGGAATTAAAAGCATATATTTTTATTATATAATAAAAAGTACCATATATGTACTTATCTGATTGGATAAGAGATTGGAGGTGTTATTGTCATCTTTGCTATTCCCAATGTTTTATATGGCAACATGTCCAAAATTTTTCTCGTATATAGTGTTTTTAATCATATATGTTTCCTCTATATTGCTTGAAGGTGGATTAATGCTAGCATTAGTTTGAATGTTTGTATTAGCATTTTCTGCTAGTTGAATATATCTGTAAGTTTTGATATGTACTAAGCATATTGAAATGTTTTGATATCCAAGATTTATAGTGATTGAGAATTCCAAAGTTTATAGCATGTTTGTCGAATGTGTTTTTGTTGAAATGTATTGGCACTTATTCTGAGATGCCTCAATAGGCCTAACATCTTAAATGTTTACATGACGTGACATCCTTAGACAACCTAATAGCCTTAAATGTTTATGTAAATACGGTTCTTGGAGTACATTTTTCGTCGAAATTTTCTATACAGTTACAGTGAATTTGTAGAGTCTTGTTTGTCCACCACCAGTTCAATAGCCATTGTATGTTCCATCCTTCTTCTAACTTTGCAATGCAATTTCGTACCAATTGAAGCTACATACATTGTTTACTAGTTCGGTGAGTGCTTCTTCTTCGTTGCTTTGTTGGTTGCTATTTGTTGTTGTTTTGTTCACAATTCAACCTGCACTTCTTCATTTCATCATTTTAGAGTAAGTTTCGATGCCATAGTTTCATTTTGTATTCCTTGTTTGTTTTTCAGTGTTTGCATTTTGCAAGTAAGAATGTTTTCACTTTAGGTTTGCACTTTGGGGCCTGGGGTGTAGTTCGGCCTATTCATGCTTTCTGCCTGGTTTGGTGCTCGCTGTTTTATTTTGTTTGATTCAGCCTTACAGGGTTGGGGTCCAGCGGTGGTGGTTGGAGCTTTTATTTTTTATTTTTTATTAGATTATTATTGTTATTTTGGGGCACTTTACGATGTTCAACTCCTACACCCACGAGTCGACATGCAGTTGTGTTATTTTACCTATCTGCCAAGGCTGATATCTATTATTCTGTGAGATTTTGTTGGTTCTTAAGTGCTGCCATGAAAGAAAATAGTTGCATGCAAAATTGTTCAAGGATTACATGTGAAATTGCAATATCCATTGTTTTTTTATTGAAATAAAGCATATGCAAGCTACATTTATAAACCATGTATGGTCAGATGTGTCAATATGACATTACATGTTCTTTCTCCTCTACATAGACTGGTTTGTGCATGCTACAATTTGTGTTGTGCTTAAGATATGATATGTGCAACAAAGATTCTACAAGTTTATATTTGGATGTCTAGAAGCATATCTGGGTAGTTTTCCATGGAAATTCGAAAAATTGTATCATGGGCACAACAATCTGTGTAGAGGATAAAGAACATGTATTTCCATCTGTGAAATCATATCTGAATAAATTGCCACGGAAAACCAGAAATCGTTTAGCTACGACCATGCAATTGTGTGATATTTTGTGCGTTGTAATATATTTTGGGCCGGGGAAAAAAATTATGTGTTTACAGCCATGGATAGAGAAACGCAAAGGTTCATGTTTCTGCTTATCTTCTAGACTGTTGGTTGAGTTTGTTTTACTATATGTACATATTTCTTGTTCTCCGGTGGATACCAGCTTCCATTGATGTTCATTGTATTTTGTGCATTCCCACATTCAAACAAACAGAATAGATGGAGAAAACGAGGAAGTCTTCACTGCATCGGTTGAAGAGAATATAGAAAGGTGCATGCTTGTACTGTCATTTCATATTCTGTTGTTTTGTATTTCATTTATGGTCTATATATTTGTTCACCTAGTTTATTATATGTACATGTTGTGTGCCTTCCTACATGGTAAGTTATCTTCGTTACATGCCTTCCTGCATACTAACCTTCTTCATTTTCATTGTGTTTGCGCCGCATTGCTACATTTAAACAAACAGGATAGTTGGAGATGAGGATGGGATCTTTTGTAGGTAAATAACCCTCTTTCTCTTTCTTTTACATGTCTATCTTCATTATAAGTTATCTTCAATACATGCCTTCCTGCATACTAAGCTATTTCATGTCCATTGTGTTTTCATTGCATTGATTCATTTAAACAAACAGAATGGATCGACAGGATGATGGACTCTTTGGCGGGTAAATAGACTTGTTTCTCTTTCTTTTAGATGTCTGTCTTCATACTAAGTTGGTTTCATGTCCATTGCATATTTGGTGTTGTTGCCTTGGAAAAAAAAGGTTGCTTGGAGAGGGAGATGAATTGTTTTGTGCAACAGCAGAGGGTTTTGTGGTACAATCTTCTAAAAGGTATACCAAGTGTGTTGGGAAATTAAATATACAAACTGGGTGGGGGCATATAATATTAGACTTGAAAATGATGACTCGACAGTAATGGGCTTTTATGCCCTCCCTATTTCTACTTTTTCCATTTTTTATCATCCCTTTTGTTTTCTAATTCATTTGCTTAGTGTGATGTTCATCTACACATGGTTGTATCAGAAAAAGTTGGACTAGTGACATGGCCATGAGCAGTCAGTCATCCCAGACATCAACAGAATGACAAGGCCAAAGGTAAATATGCATACTCTCTGATCTTAATATGTTTACTAAACAAATATCCTCAGGTATATATGCATCTATGGCATGGTGGATATGTTGATGTCATCTGCAATACATGGTTTGCAGCTCACAGGAAGTATCAACAAGTACAAGTGAGATGTTGAACGTGTTGCATGTTCCATGGACTAAGAGGTGTGGTTGTGAAACTCTAGCTCCATAGTTCATCAAAGCTATGTGTGTACTTGTAGATTTATGCCAGTGAAAGAAGAATACAAAAAAAAAAATGTACACTACCATTCACTTTAGTTTTCCTGTTCAAAAAATGTCACCAGGTCTAACGTTGTGACATCCAAAGTACTATCAATAGAGGGCTTGAACATTCGCTGAACTGGACAAATGTTCATCAGGGACATAATGGTCGTGTATAGAACCTACTTGGACAAGGAAAAAAAAAGTAGATCCATTATGTGTGCTAACATGATAGACAAGGAGGCCATGATAACAGTGACACTGACTGTTCCTCCAGAACTTGTCCATAAACATGCAAAAAAGATATTGCCGCATAATGGGATATCCATTACAAATTTTAATATATTTCCCAAAACAGTATATGATCGTGGTGATTGCGATTGAATTATTTCACTCAACAAAACAAGCATTGTGGAAACAATTCCTTTTGTTTGTTTAGAATATCATTTTGTCCCAAACTCGACTATTAGCCAGCTTGCACAGAGCACTGATATTTACCCTATTGGAATGATTGGAGCAGTTGTCACACTGGCGAGAAAACTTGGCTCGCAACATGTTCTCCATAAAAAGGATGGAGATTCTGACAGGGACAAAGCAATTGTACCGCTTTTCATATTCAATTTTGTCCTTTACTTTCGCATGTGCATGTATCTCGGACAACTTACACAGATATTGCATTGTTCCATGTTGTAGCTACAATTGTTTGATATGTATTTAGATTTGTTTTCGTCAATGGAACATCAATTGTATAAAGGGAAAATTCCACTTATGTTGTTCAAAAATATAAGAAAGAAGAGGGATGTTAGAGAAAGGATCTTTCAGACAACCCAGGCAACATTTGTAATAGAGTTGCGAGAAGATATAGTAGAGGATTTGAAGAAAGATATAGTAGAGGATTTGAAGAAACTAGCTAGCTCTACAACTATTGTGCATATACATCCACAAAATCATCCTCACTTTGCTTATAGAAATAGCCTTCAACAAATTTCTGTGACCTGTTTAATTTTTTTATTTTTTTTGTAAGGGGAGGGGGGTGCAGTTGTGTATTATATTTTTCAATGCATTAATTCCTATGCTTGCATTCCCATGTTGAAGGTGTTTTACTTGCATCCAATGTGTACTCGACCCCATTTGAACCTGTATGTACAAAATGTAACTCCCATGCTTCTGCCTCCACTTTGATAAGTGATCATACGATTGATTGTCTGCGATGTGGTGAAAAATGTCCATATATATATGGACATTACGTTAATTTTTTTTTCTGAACCGTGGGAAACACAACTGTGCATTCTATGGTTAGGAAGCCTCTGTTACAAAATATGCTTCCTAATTTGGCAGAGTTGTCGTATGAAACGTATCTACAGAAAAAGGCAAGCAGTGTCTACATGTTGCGAGAGCTTTGGATACATAGTAAATTCACCTTAAATGAGGACTATGCAATTTTTCATATCGGCTGAAGAAGGGGATATATATATATATATATATATATATATATATATATATATCAAACTTTGGTAGGAAATGAAAATACCTCATGTGTCTCTGTAATATTTGTTCAACATCGAGATGAATGTTCGTCGAACTTGGCTAGTTGGGATTGCACGTGCATAAGATTAGCATGGCAGCAAACCCCATATACCCCATGCCCTGGTTATTTTCTACTGCAAACATATACCAGATGCAAGAGAAAACAAATGTGGCAACGTATTTTCTTTGTATATCAAATTGTTTGGTGCAAAGGTCGATGGGTTCTGCTTTATGGAACCTTCTGGGAACTTGCTTATGGCCTATTTGAAGTTTGGTTGGTTCTTGGTTATGTGATTTTTCTGTCAATTTGTATACTGTGGAACTTGACCTGTTCTTTAGAGGACACAGAACAATATAATTGAAGTTTTTAGCCAGCTGGCCCACAGATCCACCTGATAATTTCTATGGCGTTGTGACACAAATGTAGTATGTGGCTTGTTTTAGCAGGTTTCCTTGATCGATGAACTTGATGAAATTATTGTCCTGCAATAATTTGAAATCAACGAATATATAGTGTGTGAAGTGCAATTGTGCTATCATATCAACAAGAGGCCCTTAAAATTCAAATTGGTCGTTGTTTTGGCATTTTTTTTACTCGATGAACTTGGTAAAATTAATGTCCTGGAATAATTTGAAATCAACGAATATATACTGTGTGGAGTGCAATTGTGCTATCATATGAACAAGAGGCCCTTAAAATTCAAATTGGTCCTTGTTATGCTTGCGGTGATGGAATTTAAAAAAAAAAATCTTTTGTTTCCTTAACTTTTTTTAAAAATAAGTGATTTAACATCCTTTAATAATTTAATGTAATTCACTTGTACAATATTAATATTTAATATTAATAATTTAGTATTTGAAAATAATGTTTTTAGATAAAGTTAGATAGGATGACCATCCTAAACAATTTCAATCTTGAACCCGCCAGTCATGGATTCCTATCGATTTGTATGTCGCAGAACTCCGAGTGTTGTTTGTAGGACACCAGACAATAAAAGTGCAATGTCGAGCCAAGCAGTCTACTAGTCCACCTGTCAATTTGTATATCGTGGAAGTCTGGGTGCTATTTGTAGGACACGGAACAATTGAGGTTCAATTTTTAGCCCACCAGGCCGAGAACCCGTGATACAAAAAGTGCCTAATATGGAATGAGGGATCCGCATATTATACTTTATAAAAAATACATGTTTACTATGTATTGCTCGTTTGTCGGAAAACTTTTATATCACTCATCCGACCAGATTGTATAAACTTTCTCGTCTAATTAATTTTGCAATATCAATATTTAATATTAATAATTTAGTATTGAAAATAATATTTTTAGATATGTTAGATAGTTGATAGGGATTACCATCCATAAACAATGGCAAACTTGAATCCGCCATCCCTCAAGTCCATCTGTCAATCTGTATATCACGGAACTCTCAAGTGCTATTTGGAGGAGATAGAACAATGAAAGTGCAATGTTGACCTAGCTAGCCCACAAGTCCGCAGTGTTGTTTGGAGGACACCCGACAATAAAAGTGCAATGTTGAGCCAAGCAGTCTACAAATCTGTCTGTCAATTTGTATATCGCATAATTCTGGGTGCTATTTATAGGACATAGAACAGTAGAGGCTCAATTTCCAGCCCGCCAGGCCGAGAACCTGTGATCCAAAAAGTGCCTAAGTATGGAATGAGGGATCTGCATATTATACTTTATAAAAGTACATGTTTACTATGTATTGCTTGTTTGTCGGAAAACTTTTATATCACTCACCTGACCAGATTGTACAAACTTTCTCATCTAATTAAATTCTGCAATATCAATATTTAATATTAATAATTTAGTATTGAAAATAATGTTTTGAAATATGTTAGATAGTTGATAGGGACTACCATCCATAAACAATGGAAAACTTGAACCTGCCAGCCCTCAAGTCCATCTGTCAATCTGTATATCGTGGAACTTTAAGTGTTATTTGGACACGGAACAATGAAAGTGCAATGTTGAGCCATCCAGCCCATTATTCTTCTTGTCAATTTGTATATTGCAGAATTGTGGATGCTATTTGTAGAACGTGGAACAATAGAGGCCCAATTTTTAGCATGCCATCCCTAGAGCACCCGATCCAAAAGAGTGGCTAAATATGGAATTAATATGGAATCAGTATGGGACAATAAAGTGCAATGTTGAGATAACCAGCTCCCAAGTCTGCCTATCAATTTGTATATCATGGAAATCAGGGTGCTATTTGTAGGAGACAGAACAATAGAGGCTCAATTTTCAGCCCGCCAAGCCAAGAACCCGTGATCCAAAAAGTGCCTAAGTATGGAATGAGGGATCCGCATATGGTATATAAAATCTCATGTCCATACTTTATAAAGGTACATGTTTACTTTGTATTGCTCGTTTGTCAGAAAACTTTTATATCGCCCACCCGACCAGATTGTAAAAACTTTCTCGTCTAATTAAATTATGCAATATCAATATTTAATATTAATAATTTAGTATTGAAAATAATGTTTTTAGATATGTTAGATAGTTGATAGGGATTGCCATCCATAAACAATGGAAAACTTGAACCTGCCAGCCCTCGATTCCATCTGTCAATTTGTATATCGCGGAACTTTGAGTGTTATTTGGAGGACACGAAACAATGAAAGTGCAATGTTCAGCCAGCCAGCCCACAGGTCCACTTGTCAATTTGTATATCACAAAATTGTGGGTGCTATTTGTAGAGAACGAAACAATAGAGGCCAAATTTTCAGCCCGATAGCCCCGATCCAAAAAAGTGGCTAAATATGGAATTAATACGGAATCACTACGGGACAATAAAAGTGCAATGTTGAGCCAACCAGCCCGCAAGTCTGCCTATCAATTTGTATATCGCGGAAATTTGGGTGTTATTTGTAGGACAAAGAACAATAGAGGCTCAATTTTCAGCCCACCAGACCGAGAACCCAAGATCCAAAAAGTGCCTAAGTATGGAATGAGGGATCCGCATATGCTCTATAAAATCTGATGTCCATACTTTATAAAAGTACATGTTTACTATGTATTGCTCATTTGCCGGAAAACTTTTATATTGCTCGCCCGACCAAATTGTACAAAACTTTCTCGTCTAATTAAATTCTGCAATATCAATATTTAATATTAATAATTTAGTATTGAAAATAATGTTTTTAGATATGTTAAATAGTTGATAAGGATTGCCATCCATAATCAATAGAAAACTTGAACCCGCCAGCCCTCGATTCCATCTGTCAATATGTATATCGCGGAACTACGAGTGTTATTTGGAGGACACAGAACAATGAAAGTGCAATGTTGAGCCAACCAGCCCGCAGGTCCTCTTGTGAATTTGTATATCGCAGAATTGTGGGTGCAATTTGTAGAGCGCAGAACAATAGAGGCCCAATTTTCAGCCCGAGAGCCCCCAATCCAAAAAAGTGGCTAAATATAGAATGGTGGATCTGTACATGCTCTATAAAAATCTCATGTCCATAGTTTATAAGAGTACATACTTAGTATGTATTAGTTGTTTTTTGGAAAACTTGTAGGTGTGGAAGTTGGGGGATTCATGACTTTAGATTTCACTTAGAACCCGGTAGCCTGAGAACCTGTTGTCCAAATAGTGGCTAAGTATGGAATGAGGGATCCATACATGATCTATAAAATCTCATGTCCATAGTTTTTAGAAGTACATATTTACTATGTACTACTCGTTTCCTCGTAATCCTATTTAGAAGACACAGAACAATAGCACTGCAATGTTGAGCGACCCAGTTCGCAGCTTCATCTGTCAATTTGTATATCGCAGGACTCTGGGTGTTATTTGTAGGATACGTATCAATAGAGGCCTAGCATTGAGCCCGCTAGACCGAGAACCCGCAATCGAAAAAGTGGCCAAGTATGAAATACGAGATCCATACAAACTCTATAAGAACCTCGTGTCCATACCTTATAAGAGTTCATACTTAGTATGTGTTAGTCATTTTTCGAAAAACTTCTACCTACAGAAGTTGGCGGATTCACGGCTTGAGGTTTCAATTACTTTTAGATCGCCAGCCTAACCGACCGCTTCTCTATTTGATATTGTAAGAAATGAATGTAAACTAGCCCAAGCCCAATTGTGCTATTACATCAACACAAGGCCCTTAAAATTGAAATAGTCTGCAAATCCTCTTGTCAATTTGTATATCGCAGAACTGTGCGTGCTATTTGCAGGACACAGAACAAGAAAGCCCCAATTTTGAGCTCGCCAGCCCATGAGTCCATTGGTAATGTTAGATATTTCATAAGGATCACCATTCATAAACACTCGTAAGGTTGGGCCTGCCAACCCTGGATTCCATCTGTGAATTTGTATATGGTGGAACTCTGAGTGTTGTTTGAATGACACAGAACAATAGAAATGAAATCTTGAGCGACCTAGCCCGCAAGACCGCTTGTCAATTTGTATATCGCGGAACTCTTGGGTGTTATTTGTAGCTAACAGAACAATAGAGGCCCAATTTTGAGCCTGCAAACCCAAGTACCTACGATCCAAAGATTGTCTTAAGTATGGAATGTGGGAACAGTACATGATCTATAAAATCTCATGTTTATAAAAATAGAGTTTATGTATTGCTCGTTCTTTTTGGAAAATTTGCTGGTAAGGAAGTTGGAAGATTCATGTATTCATATTTCACTTACTTTTATATCACCAGCCCGACCGACCGACTACTTCCATGTTTCATATTGTACAGACCTCCTTGTCTAATTAAATTGTACAATATCAATATTTAATATTAATAATTTAGTATTCAAAATAATGTCTTTAGATAATGTCCAATATTTAATAGGGATTAGCATCCATAGATAATCGCATGCTCGAGGCCGTCAGCCTTGGAGTCTATCTGACAATTTGTATATCGCGGAACTCTGAGTATTGTTTGTATGAAAAGAAACAAAAGGAGAGCAATTTTGAACGAGCCACCCCACAAGTCCGTTGGCCAATTTGTATATCACAGAATTTTGAATGTTAATTTTAGGCCAGGGAACAATGGATGCCCAATTTAGAGCCCGCATGCCCGAGAACCCGTGATTCAAAAAGTGGCTAAGTACATATTTAGTTTGTATTACTCGTTTTTCCAAAATTTTCTAGTTTCTCTTTTCTCTATGCTTTTCTTTTTTGAAATGCTTGTTCTTGCATAGGTGGATTTAACATTGCATTTCCATTGTTCCACCGCCTACGACTAGCACCTGGACTTCCATGATTTACAAATTTGCAAACAAACCCCCCTTCATATCGTATACTTTCGCTTTGTGTTTGCTTGGTCATTTTTCCCAATGTCTCATGCTTTTATATACAAAACCCTAGGTTCATCAATATACAAATTTCCCTCTCGCCACTGCACTTTTGTTGTTCCCTTGCACACAAACAGAAGCCAAAATTCCACAACATATAAATTGATGGCCGATATCTGTCACTGAGAAGCAATATGACCATCGGCCCTTCACATCTCTTGTCTATATCTTCTGTCGTTTTTCTTTTGTAAACCGCCCAGTCACTTTCCATACTTAGGTATTTCTTGGAATCGGTTTCCCAGGTTAGTCGGTGCTTTGTCGCAAATCGCTATCACCACTTCCTTCATACTTGTTTCCAGATATGAAATAATTAAGCTTTAATGCTAGTAGTTCATCCTGTAGGAAACGTTGAGATTGTTATTAATGTCTGGAAGTCCGGAGAAGATTTGTCATTACTATGAATTAAACTAATATTTACACACAAGTATGTTATCCTTTCCAAGTATTCATTTCAAACACGATGCAATCTATTTTTTGTGCACTGGCAGGTTGGCACTTTTAAGAAATTTCTAATTCTTAATATCCCTTCATCGTCACCGCGACCTTCGCACTTTTTTCTAATTGTGCAATTAGTGAGTTGTGATGGTGACAGCTTATTCTGCACTAACCCTAGAGATTGTCATTTATCAGTGAAAGGCTCAAGAATATATTCCATTGATGCACATTAAACCATAATTTGCGAAGGGTTATATTATCCCTCCTCGATTTTCATTTCAAACATCGTCTCAAGAAAAAGGAAATTCTTAATAACTTGTGGCAGCAGTTCTATCCAGCCACAGTAAACACATTGGGGCATAATGGCTAGAGGTTCCATTATTCGAGGGCATATTCTTACTACTCATCTCCCTCCACGTAGGAGAAAAAAAGTAGATGGTCCCTTGGTAAATCGAGAGATATATTTCAAGTGAAATAATTCCAAGGCAACTTTTCCTACTCAGAGAACCTGCCCAGTTGCATTCATGGTTGACGCACAAGTTGATGCCATGAATTCTGAGTCAAAAGAAGATGATCCGATGGCTGATGATACAGCAATGGATGATGGCAATGCAGAGAATATTCCCACTCCTACGCCCAAATTGAAATAAACCATAATGGAAAAAACTTTCTGGCTCAGTGATGGTGGTCCTGACAACACCAAAAGGAGATTCAAAAAAGAAACTGACGATAAACGCAATAGCCACTTTGCAGCGCGAAAGTAGGAATTCCAGAATTCCAAATTAGTTTTTTCTCAGCGGAAGAGTTTCATTGTAAAGAAATGATATGTTGATTCTCCCAGAGATATATTTCAAGCCAAAATATTATTGATTAACATCTTTGGGAATCAACTCCAAAACTCTCACTGTTGCAAGGCATTTTTCTACTAGTCATCTCCTTCCGCCTAGAATGGACTAATTTGGGCCTTTGGAATTGCATGCGCAACCTATGCTCCTAAATTGTTTTGGAATATGCAGAGGCGGTTTCATCTAAGGGCTATTCCATTTTCCCTGCAACGGTTTTCCTCTTCTTCCTCACTGGAAGTTTCTAAAAACTATCAATTTCAGCACAGGATGATTCATCGAGGAGAAAACTGCGAGGATCTTTCATACTGTGGCTCCTGTGCCTGTATTTGTCGTAGATACATTCAATTTTTTGGCCCAAAGAACTGGGTCCAATTTCTAAGGATAGATGTACAATACTGGGTGTTTTTCTTATTTTTTTACATGGATTTTCTATTAAAAAAAATTCCTTCGACTCTTCGTTGCTGCTTCTTTTCTGGATTTAATGCATGTTCTCATTGCCATGGTTCGATGCTTACGTACTTCTTCAATATTGTGTTTACTTAGGTTATTTTTCTAATATGGAATATCTAACAATTATATGACAATGTACTGTGTCAATCCACTAGTCTTTTATGCAAACAAAAAATGGATTACACAATTTCAAACCAACATTCAATTCTATTTGTAATGCAAATAGAACATAGAAATACCAGTGTACAATGTTGCATCAAAATCGTTATTAAGTTTTAATGCTAACAACCAATAATTCAAGATGTTTAATACTTGAGTTAATATGTTGCAGTCATGGAACAATGTATCAAAAACACAATTACACCCACACATTCCAATAAAATCTAATCTTCAACAAAGCGTTTGTTGGCAACTAGTAGAAAATGAAGTTTAGTAGTTAAGTTAATATGTTGTAGTCATGGAAGAATGTATCAAGAACATACTTACACGCACATGTTGCAATAAAATCTAATCTTCAACAATGAATTTGCTGGCGATTAGTAGAAAATGATGGTTTTACAACAATGGGGCTTCGTTGAAACCAATTAACGCTTACGAAAATTGCCTTCTACCTTTCTATTTTTCCACTCTTTTATTCCCTATCATTTCTCTTCCTGGTTACTTAATCGTTTTTTTCCTGAAAATTCCTTGATGTGCGGCTTGCCAGATTCACATGTTTCCAATGACCATTTCCCCATTCTCTAAATTGACCCTACCACATTTGCAGCATAGAAGCTATATTAAAGGGCAAATCATTTCCTCTATAGTTTCATATCCTGCAAACAGCACCCATAGTTCCACACTATACAAATTGACAGTTGGATTTGCCAGTTGGCTCACTAATAGAATGCCTCGAAGTTCCGCAATATACAAATTGATAGAAGAAGCATAAAATCAAGAACCAAGTAAACTCGTGGATCATATTCCTAGTTCACACTTGCACTCATGCTCTTTTATCGTGACATCGACCGAACGCTTCCCCATTCCATACCCAGAAACTTCTCCGACCGTGAATTCTCGATAGGTGGGATCTAGATTGGACTTATGTTGTTCCATGGCCTACGAATAGTATGGTCACTTCCGCGATATACATATTTTAAACCAGCCTTAGATCATACCCTCTTCCATATTACGGTCCACCTATCATGCCCTCTTCCGTGGTATACATTTTGCACTGAAAATTTTCGAGAAATACAATTTAACCGTCAGGTCCTCGCATATTTTGTGGAACTATTGTCACCCCCTTTTGAAGCCCGTCTATCCTCTTTCCATACTTTTACATTTCTTCAAATTTATTTGGCCGATCATCGGTTTGGCGGGTTGAAGAAATATTCAGTTCCTATTCATTGTTTCCTGTGCCCACACCCCTTTGCAATTAGCAGTTGCCAATTATATATAAGATATTATTTCTAGGCATGCAATTAGCAATTTCACTATTCCATACTTAGCCACTTTGCTGGAATTCCACAAATATACAACTCGGTCGTTGAACTACCCCATCATGATCTCTTCTATTTTACACATTTTGCACTCAAAAATTTCAACACATGAAATTTGACCATGCAACACTCGACTGTCCTGACTATCCCTGTAACCCTTTTTTGAATCCCGTCCAACCACTTTTCAGAGCTTGCCATTCTTTCCTTGCTCTCTGCCACCTTTGACACCTTCGCACTTGTCTATAATAAAAGAAAAAAAAAGTTATATATATATATATACATATCTTGTTTCTAAATATGGAATTATTGGCATTTAATTCTAACAGGTCATCATGCAAAAACTATATAAATTACTTGCCATTCTTTCCTTTCTCTCTGCCGCCTCTGACACCTTCGCACTTGTCTATAATAAAAGA
>ML779328.1:638849-662085 GCA_009831015.1 Picea engelmannii
TGTTTCTAAATATGGAATTACTATCATTTAATTATGACAGGTCATCATGCAGGAACTGTATAAATTGTCATTGATGGACAAAAGGCTCAAGGAGATCTTGTATTGATACGCATTAAACCAAAATTTGTGGGGGAATTATATTATCCCTTCCGAGAGTTGATTTAAATATCATGAACTCTTGTTCACACATCATGGCCTTCGCATGTTCAGGAAATCTCCAATCCTTAATTGCTCTTCGTCATACCCACCACCTTCGCATTTCTAAATATGCAATAAATAAGATTTACTGCTAATAGTTCATCATGCACCACCCATACAAATTGTCATTAATCAATGAAAGGCTCGAGGAGCTTTCCCATTCATAAGAATTTAACCAAGATTTAGCAGAGAGTTACATTATCAGCTCTAACTATTCATTTAAACCATCATCTGCAACAAACCAATGTTCTCATAAACATATGACATCAGCTCAATAGAAGTTCTGTGGAGATACAGTCAACATCTTCAGGTGCGAGAACCAGAACTTCCAGTGGTCCAGGGCATATTCTTATTACTCAAGATCTTCCACAGAGAACCAAGTAATTTGGACCCCTGAGATTGCTCATGCAGGTTGTGTCCCTGAATTGTTTGACTATAAGGACTTGTTATCTTGGTGCGCCGATAAATTTATTTCCGAGAAAAGAATTATTACACTGCGGGACCACTCTTTTTTTTCTTTGTTTACAAGAATAATGGGACAGGAGTGCACAACAACTCTTTCCCGGATGGCTCTTTATATTTTGTATTTCACAGTCAACGAACAAGCCATTTTTTATTGGGGCAGGTTAATTTCCCATGAAATTTGTTCCCAATTTCTAACCTACAAAAGGGAAAAGAAATTATATATGTCGCCCTATTTAGTTTTTACAATAGTGCATTCCTGTCGGTTTCCACAACTGTCTCTGTCCAAGAATGTCAACTGTGAATTCCACCCAGTAACGTTCTAGTACCAGACCTTGTGGAAGCACAAGGCTTCCCACTGTTTTTATGAGGTTTTTAATGGCTTTTTGTTTGTTTTCAAAGTTTTGTTGTTAGGAGAAGACTCTCCCCACATATATGAACAAGCAACTAGTTTTTTGGACAAGAAGGGGACACTCAAACATTTGGCTAATTACACTGTCATAAGAATTTTTGGCTCCATGGAATAGCCTACTCTCCTTCCATGTCACATTATGGAAAGAATGTTTGTTGCAGAAGTAGCACGTTAATACAGCTACTGGTTCCATTTGTTCCAAAGGAAGAAAAAAAAACAGTTCATTCCTCTGCCTTGGAAAGTAGGGGAGTTCATGTTGAAAAACATCAACAAAATTGATGATTTCGTAGCACATTCTACCATCTCCAACCTGAGATATGCTGAAATCATAAGAGGGTTTGACCCCTATAATATTTTTCAACGACATTTACAAACACTTGGCCTCGAAGATTCATTTTTAAAAAAACATCTGTCCAAAAACAGAGACAGTGTCGACAATGGTCCTGCCTCTAATGCCGACGATGTAGACACAGTGCAAAGATGCACTAAATTGTACACGCAACAGGGGAAAGGCCCTAGTGACAAGAGTGTTCAATCCGCAAATACCACTCCAAAAAGTATGACATCCCGGAGCATCGCTAAAACGGCCCACCACAGCAACAAAGAAACTCAGAGTTATTCAAATGGAGGAGGATATAACGACCCTCACACTCTAAAATTGATAGTTCTCACAAGCTTCCAGTAGAGAAGAAGAGAAAAACAAATGTGGGGCAGGCGGAAGAGACGGAAATTCAGAGTGAGAACATGGAACTTGACATTGATCTGGATAACATGATGCACTTCCTTGATCAGCCCGGAGACACCATCCACCATAGCCATCCAATGGATATATCCGTTACTAAAAATTTTGACGAAGATGAATCCTTCGTGTTCCATAGCGTTTTTTTTATAGCTATTCCAAAAAATTGATAATTGAGAAAAAATATGTTAAAAATAAGAAAGGCAAATCTCGTTCAGAGGTTGACCTTTCCAACATGTGGTTGTCCCAAATCTGTCAACTTCACACCGCGAGCAGAGAAGCACTTCATGATTCCATTGGAGGAATCGAGACCGAGAATGCTAGACTGAAGGACCGGGTCAAGGAATTGGAAGACGCTTTCATTCCTATGCCATTGCTTGTCAATCCTTTGGCAATAGCCACGCCTAGCACCCCTATAGACAACGTAAAAGCATCCTCCACCCTGCTCGCATCCTGTAAAGGATATGTGGAGAATAATATCAAAAAAAGAATGGAATTGGTTACCGAGTCATGGAAAAGATCACAAACCGTCACTTCCCTTAGAAACAAGGCACACAGTTTGCTCGAGAATTTGCAGGTCGAGTTAAAAGATGAAGAAAATTTCTTTTTAAAAACGGTCATTCCTTTTGGTAAGATTGTCAACAATATGACATAAACAAAAAGAAGAGAAGAATATTTTCCATCAAAAAACCAGATCAGTCAATTGAATGCATGTTCGAAAGAAAAAGTGAAGAGCCTGCATCTCATTTTTCATTCATGTGAATAAGCCATATCAAACAAAGATAAATTATTCACAAGGCTGTCAAATATAGACTTAGCTAGGAAAACCAACGACTTCCAAGACTGCAACTTAATCCCAAACTCCTTTCCCTTAACCAAGCAAGAGTTCAATAAGTAGGTTGATATGTTTAAGGCCTTGTCTCTAGAAAAATCTTATAGCATCCTTCAATTTGATCAAGCTCACGTCCATGACTGGCTAGTCCAATATGTAGTATAGAATGAGGAAATTCACCAGGCCCTCTCTAATCTTTCTATCGACCTCCAGGAATTAGAAAGCCATATTTTCAACATAAAAATCTGGAATGAGATCAGTGTCACCCCAATGAGAAGCTACATTGAAGAATGGCTTGAAAGTCAATTGAAACAGGTCGTCGACGAAAGGTAACAGGCAGTTGTCAGCATTCCAGCAGCCTTCAAGGACATCCTTGAAACCGCAGTCATCGATGACATCAATGAAACAGAAGCTGCAAGCAAATAGTCAAAGGGATCATATGTACCCTCACAGTAAAAATACTAATCGCATCATGCTTTGTTTATCAACCCAGTTATTCCAGTTTCTTAAATAGAGATGTACAGGCAAACACTTATACCTTTCCATTTATTTGTTTTGCAGGTATTGCACTCTATCTTCTTTCCACAATCCTGTTTCTTGTAAATATTTCTCTAATGGTCCGCAGGAGCCCCAATCTCAGTCTACATGACAAACGCATTGAAATTACAATTTATATGTAACAGACTTTAATTTTTTTTGTATATTTCAAAATTTCCCGTAGTATGTAACAAACTTTTATTTTTTGACATATTTCAAATAAAAATGTTTTATTATCTCCTTTTAAATTTATGTTTTCATACATTCCTATCTTTCACCAGTCTGTATGACAAATACATTTGTCATACTTTTTTATATGTTACAGACTTTTATTTTTTTATATATTTCAAAATAAACAGTGCTCTACAATGCAAGCCTCATTTACAAATGCATTTAAATTTTTATATTTCTTATCTCCTTTTAATTTTATGTCTTCATATATTTTTATCTTTCACCAGACCATATGGAAAATGCATTTAAATTTCAAAATTTATTCTTCCACTTTCAACAAATTTGTAGTTTGTTCTATACTTTCAAAAAATATATGTTTGCTATATACTTTCAAAAAATAGATGGTGTTTTGTCTGCCAAGCGTCATTTTCTTTTGCCCCATGTTCTGTGATATACATGTTGCACACAACATTTCTGTCATATACATTTTTCACCAAACACTTCGTTTCATTTACAGTTCGACCCCATTTTCCACAATTTGCTTTCTAACCTCGTTGGCAGGGACTACGCTGACACACAGCCTTGCTTAAGAATCAAATCTATCTGCATAAAAAATTACTAAGTATATGTCTCATATAATATTAATTCTCAACAACTATTGATAACTATAAAATTAAAATAAATTTAAGCTCATAATATCATATATGATATTATGAATATAATACCTTAATATTAAATTTACTCACAATATAATGCCTTAATGGTAAATCAACATAACTTTTTTCAATCATGATATATTAACAATATAATACCATAATTATAAATTTACTTACAATATAATTCCTTAATGGTAAATCACCATAACGTTTGTCAAATCCATGGTAAGTAATTCACTTTAATTATGACAATCGCATAGTTTATATGTACCTATGTTCAATGTCCCTGATCAAAACATCTTGGTGCTACTGGTTCAATGTAACAAGTCATGGGGTTCGCACCTCTACCTCTAAACAATAAGAAAGGCATCTATGTTTTCATTAATTGTTCCGTTTTCCATAATTAGATAGGGGTTTTTCAACATAAACCTCTTAGACTACCTCGAAACAATAAGAAAGGTATCCATGTTTTCACCATTTGTTCCCTTCTTGCCAATATGACATATTTGGTAAATACCTTGAGTAGTTTTAAGGTGTAGGATATTTAGCTATTGTTGGAGGGTTTATGATATTTAGTGTAATTATTGTTTAAAAGTGGAGGATATTTAGCGTAATCCTTGTTTAAAGTTGGGGATATTTAGTATATATCATAATGGTAAATACCATTATTGTTTAAAAGTGGAGGATATTTAGTGTAATCCTTGTTTAAAGGTTGGGGATATTTAGTATATATCATAATGGTATTCATTTTGAGTCATGTTGTTTGAGGGTGGGTAACATTTAACCATTTTTTAGGGTGTAAGATATTCAATGTATTTATTGTTGGAAGGTGGAGGATATTTAGCCATTGTTTTAGGGTTTGGGAATTTTTTATAGATTTGGATGATATAAGACTTGTAAGTAGTTGATGCAAACATTTTATATCAAAAATAAAATGTGAATGTTTAATAAAAATCAAAATATGTATGGGTGGATTGAAATAGTTGTACATTTTACCCATTAGAAAAACTAAAATTAAAAATAAAATAACATCATTGTTCCAAGCCAATTTATCTATTTTAATACCATGTCATTGTTGTTCAAAGTTGATTTATGTGTTTTAATACTATGTATCAATCTACAATGGGTTGTCCAACCTCTACTTCTGGAAGCATACTTAGTTACTAAGTGCAAAGCATAATTATTTCCACCATATACTTGTGCACAAGTTCATAGTCTGTTGCGTCAAGAGGTTCTTTCTATAATGCAGTATGAGGGAGATGTGTAATGTATGACCCACATATGCCCCCCCTTGGGGTCATATCATATATGCTTAACCCCATATATGGCCCGCTTGGGGTCATATCATAATACACTCTTTCAAAAAGCTTTCTCATCAAAGATTTGCAATTAAGGGTGTTACATGTGATGAAACCAAGTAATAGGATTTCTTTATGTTACAACTTTCTTGTTTCCACTTATGATGATTAATTCGTCCAAAATCAATTCTTTTTTGTATTAATCCTTGAGATCTAATTATTGCATAATTTTCTTTCATTCGATTCCATTTGTTGTTGTTGTGATTTCTCCAATTTGTTGTAGTTATTGGTCTCTCATAATATCTTGTCAAATAATGGTTTTGTGATGTCTCGCTCCATGAATATTGTTGATTATTACATCTTCTTCCTTGATAATTTTGATATTGATGTTCTTGTCTTCCTTGACATCCTTATTTGTAATGAAGGTGTTGATATCATTTCACATTTCACGCTTTTTTTCACTTTGCACGCTAGGGTATTTTTTAAGGACTCAAATATTATACCTATGTATAGTATTTGAGATGATTATTTTGATTTGAAAAATCATATATATATATATATATATATATATGTATGTATGTATGTATGTATGTATGTATGTATGTATGTATGTATGTATGTATGTATGTATGTATGTATGTATGTATGTATGTATGTATGTATGAAAATATTCAATAAAAATTAAATAATTTACTATTAAAACTTATTAATTTTTGGCAAATATTATCAATTTAATCATACATCTATAAAAAAATAGATGAAATTTTAACCAAATCTGTAATTCTTTTTCTTCAAAAAATGACCAAAAAATAGTCAATTGATGAGATTTCACCCCCTAAAGAATATTGTGTTGCGCACCTATTTCACTTGTCTTCTTTTCAAAGACAATGACATCTTATAACCTCTTTGATTGGTCTTTGATTACTCTAGCATTTGAGATAATACCATCATATTTGACATGCAGAACTTCTAGATGGAGTTCAACTCCTTCAAGTATCTTCTAGTGCCTTATTAAATGTTCTCTTCTTTCTTCTTTTGAAATCGCAATGTAACCCCATCTATCAAATTTTGACGTCCTTATACAATTCTAGATTGCATTTTTTTTACTTGATTAGTATTTAAGGATTCCTCAACCTTCTCGCAAATTTCCTCTTTTCAAGTTTTTTGATAGTGTCCTTTTCAATTTTTGTGGTAATATCTTCATCCCGATTATTTGATTCAGACCCCTGTAATTTCCTTTTCACCTTCTTAACATCATTAAAAAGTTGTTTATTGTGCTTATATAACCTTTTTATTTCTGCATCTTTCCCTTTCCATTCTACCCTTTCATCATTTTCCCACTTTCCTTTGTCACTATTTTCTTTCTTTAATTTCGTAACCTCCTTAATGAGTGATTCATTAAGGGATTGCTTCTTGGAAAACTCGATGTTTTTCTTCATGATATATTTTCTTAGCTCTTCATTATCCTTTTGCAATTTGGAAAAATTTTCTTTTGATTCCTTTAATTCCACTTGAATTTTATGCATCTCCTCCATTTTGGTATCCTTGACCCATTTATTCGAGAATATTTTTTCAAAATTTTCCCATATGGAGTGGAGTCTAGTATATTTATCAAGGCTCATATACCACTCCCAAGCTTCACCATGAAAATTACAACTTGCCTCCAAATGAAGATGGAATACCCCTCAATATTCATGGAATGGGGCGTCACAAAACCATTATTCAATAGGATATTATCAAAGACCAACAACTACTACAAATTGGAGAAGTCACAACAACAATACATGGAATCAAAGGAAATAAAATTATGCAACAACAAGATTTCAAGGATTAAGAAAAAAAAGATTGAGTTTGTATGGATTGATCACCATTGGTGACAACAAGGAAGAAAGAATATAAGGAAATCATATTACTTGGTTTCATCACATGTAACACACTTAATTGCAATGCTTTGAGGACAAAGTTTTTTGAAGGAGGGTACTATGATACGACCCCATGGGGGGCATATATATTATGAAATGCATATGTAATGGAGTAAATGTATATGTAATAGTGGTTGGCCTAATAAAGGGGCACATGTGCAATTGTGAATAGGTATATATAGATTATATATTCATTGTTGTGGGAGGATGGGATATGGATGAATGAATGTGTTGGAGTATTTTGAGAAGGTTTCCATATTATTTCAGGACTTATTGTATAACTCATCTATATTATATATCTTGGCGTTGTACTCCATGCTCATATTTGGTGTACATGGTGTGTACTCTAGTTTGTTATGATTTTTTAAACATTTGGTTCATAACATATTTGACATGTCACATTTAAAAAAAAATATTAATAACAAAAAAAAGTTTCAATATCATTCATAAATAAAATATTTCAATGCCCACCTTAAGTAAAATGTTTTTAGATCAACTCTCTCTCTCTCTCTCTCTCTCTCTCTCTCTCTCTCTCTATATATATATATATATATATATATATATATATATATAGAGAGAGAGAGAGAGAGAGAGAGAGAGAGAGAGAGAGAGAGAGAGAGAGAATGTAATTGAAAGTAAAAAAATATTATTCTACTAATATGGGATTTCTATATCCTAGTATGAGGGAAATGTGTAATTCCTTCAATACTTAACAGCATATGTGTGTGTGTGTGTATTTTAAGAATCAACAAGATCTTGTTAAGAAATAGAGAAAACACAACACAAGAGACAAGAACTTTGATGCAGGAGCATCGTCATCAAAGCGTAAGTGGAAGACATCTCAGTGCCCTAATGCGCATTTTGAAGTGATTTTTGAATATTAATGATGGTGTGTCACATAATATCTTGAAAAGATTGTAATTAAAGAATGTCTTAAATGTTTAGGATTTGAACCATCACGTGAGATCGATGGGGAGTGTTTTTTCCTTTAATGTAGTAGCTTGCAGTATAGATTCGAAGTGTTTTCTCTTATCTGTCTGTCTCGAACATTTATTGTAATAAATCCTTAGTAGTTGAAAGCTTTTAATTTGATAGGATACCACTAATGTAGTCAAAGGAAAAAACTCTATGAGCTCATTGTTTATAAATAAATGTAATATATGCCCAAATGAGGTTGTTGAAGAGTACTGTAGCTAATATTATTGTTGTTGAATGATATTTGAAGCTAAGAGTTGTTGAGTTGCTTAAGAGAATTGTATGAGTCCATGTACATATCATTTGAATGAATATAACAGAGAAGCGTTGATCCAAATGTTTAGTGTTGTTGTAACTGTGTCTATCTGGATGAATGAATGGTAAGATTTATGTTAATTTCAATTCTCTATTATTACTTCTTCTTATGTTATGAATGCAGTTACATGGTTGAATGTATGAATATGTGAGATATTAAATAAGTTTCAATTTTTTCTCTTATACAAGCATGTGCAAGGAGTGCATAGTGTCCACAAGGTGTGCATTGACAGAGTCTATTTTGACTCAGAAGCTCAGAAGAGGTAACTTGGAGCTTTGTATACAAGGAGTGCATATTGTCCGCAAGGAGTGTGTCAACAGAGTCTTTTTTACTTAGAAACTCAGGAGGAGTAACTTAAGAGTATTTGTAGAAGAGTGTAAATAATTGTTGCAAGGTCTGCACAGTCACTCACAAAGAAGTTGAGTCATGGAAGAAGGCCTATTGCAAGGCGTGCATAGGGTCAATTTCGACTAAGTGTCGAAGAAAATGATCTAAAGAGTAAAAGTTCGAAGGAGGTACAAGCTCAAAAGAGATAGCGTGGGAGAATTATGCAATAGGGAGGATCCCTTTAAGATTCCCCAAATTAATGAGAAAGATTCATTCAGGAGGAAGCATGATTGTTCCAGACCATCAGATCTAGGAGAGTTGCATGAAGGTTAGCCGTGGGGTCTTTCATCACTTCGTGGTTCGAATATTTTGAAGTTTTGAAGAGTGGGGATCGCCAAAGTCCTCAAGACATGAAGTAATCCCAGTCTTTGGTTGCAACTAGGATACGTGGCAGTGGATCAGAGAGTTCATGAGAAAGAACTCCCGAAGTCTTATGTGGAGCAAGAGAAAACTTTGTGTGAAGTCATGAAGGAAAAAGAATATCTAGATCATTGGATCTAGGAAAATATGTGGTGGAGATCCACGTACTTCGGAGGAGAAGCACTTCGGTGAAAAGTGAGGGTGGAGTGAGCCAAAATTCTCGAATTCACAAAATAACGAAGTAGATTGCGACTGTCGATTTGAGGGGGACACGTGTCATCAAATCGCAGGATCCATAAGTGTGCATACAGGAAAAAGGTAAGAAGTTGAATCCTAGTTGTCGATTCTATGGAAACATGGTGTCATCTATGTCACTTCGGTGATAGAGTACTTCAGGGAAAAGGAGTGTTAAGACATTCAGAACTCACAAACGTTGAAGTTCTGAAATAGATCACAACCATTGGTTGTTGGAGAGATGAGAATCGTAGATCTTGTTGGCTAAGTTCATGGTTCAGAGTTCAGGGAAAAGGGTTGTAGCTGTTGCCAAAATAGCTGAAGCCTGAAGTTTTGAAGTGCCTTAGTTTTGAGCCCCAGATCATAGCCCAAGGTCATACGAAGAGAGGATCTTAGCGGAGGAGCTAGCGCTCGCCACTCAGTGTTACTAGAAGTGCCATAGAATGGCTATGTGGGTAATTTGAACTTGCGTGGTAACAAATGGGGCCCTGTTTAAACTGATTTTATGGTCTAGTAGAGGCTTGAAGAGCTGATTCGGCTCAGTATCTTTAAGATCCTTGACCGGGAGGTCACACAACCCCTAGGAGAAAAGGGGGGCTGCATCAAACTTTGTGGAAAAAGGATTTTATCCATACTCAACATTTGTATTGATCTCATGATATCAATTTATAATACACAGATTCAACCACATATAATAACTAATCAATAGATAATGACAACACCTCATCAACAAATAAGGATAAAAACTCATAAGAAAGTGGTCATAGACTTTGTCATTTTCTAGGGACTCACAATCTAACACCCACCCCCCCTCAATCACAATTCTGAATAATTATACCAGCAAGGAAACATTAACTCATTGGTATCATTTTTAATCTCCAATCTAAAACTTTTGAACCAAGCTTCGATGAATATATACCTGAAAAACCACCAATATGGATGTTTAATGGTTCATCTGAAATGAACATAGAAAGAAAATAGAATTTTTGGAAGTGAATAGTTTCCATGTCTGAACATTGACTTAGTAATTGGTGAAAAAATCGGATCACCATTAAGCTATTAGTGATAAAATAAGATCATCAAAGTGCTCCTTAAATTTAAACACAATTAGGTGTCAAACAACATCCCAATAAATAATTGATTTGATTGTAAATAACTTGTTGAGGAGACCAATTGTCATTTTGTGATGCAGGAGCATCGCCAAACTCATCAAGCGAGCCAGCGTGGAGCAAAAGACAGCTGGATAAGCCAACACACATTTTGAAAATACTTTGAAATTGTTGTGTAATCTTAAATGAATCATTTAAGAAACGACGCACTTGTATTGTAATGGACCTTGAGTGGATAAGCTCTCGTCCTTAGGTAGATGAGGCATTTAAGATAGTTAATGCTGGTAGACAGAATTTAATTGTAAATTTGATAGCTTTAGAAGTTTGAGAGGGAAAACGGATATAGACACCCTCATTGTATCGTTGTAACGTTAGCATTCTGGAGCAAGGAGAGAAGAGCAAGCAGAGAATTGTGTAGAGAACACCCATGTACAGATATTGAATTAATAGAAGAAAGCTTTGATTCAAATCCATGGTTATGTGTCTATTCTCTGTATGTTGATGTTATGCTCATGAATATTTACTTCCTGTCATACATTTGCTTTTATATGCTATGTATGTGATTTCATGGTTGAATGGAAGTATGAGAGGGAGATAGAATGAGTTTCAATTGTTTCTCTAAGTGAGCTAGAAGATTCCTGCGAGGAGTGCAGTTGAAATTGTCCGCAAGGAGTGCGTTGACAGAAGGGTTCACTTAGAGATAGCTTTGTTCTCATTTCCTCAAAAGTGCAGATAGGAACAGTGTCGTGCAAAGAGTGCGCAGGCCAAGTGAAGTCTCAGAGTTGCGATTCTGAGCAAAGTATTGAAAGACTATTGCCACAAGGAGTGCACGTAAGAAGTTCTCAAAAGGACTTGAGAAGTCGAGAACAAGCTCAGAAGGAGTAGGCCTTCAAATTCGCCGAAGGACTTCACAGAGAGATTGTGCATCGAAGTGTTCGAGCAGGTGTTGAAGACTCATGTGAAGGGTGACGAGTTCCGTGGAAGAGCATCTCGTCATTTCGAGGATTTCATTGAGAGGAAAACGGACGGATGAAATCATCCGAGGAGATTTCGCAAAGTTCTGTGGGCCGTTGAATCTTGTGGAGGTGCAAGGAAGTTACTGCGTAGTGCAGAGAAGTTCTAAGCTCAGGAGGGGCAGAGCGTTGATAAAAGTCAGCTAGGGCCATTGTATTATTCAGGAGATCGCCTGTCGGGATCTAGTGGGTATAGTGTCAAAGAGTTGGCAACAGGAGTCACGAAGTCGCGAGGTGTGACATCCCAACCGTGACGAAAGTCACGTGGGCCACAGGAGTGAGTGAAAGATAGGTGGCGGAGATCAGAGATCTCGCGAGCTCGGGACTCGCAAGTTAAAGGTCTATAGATTGGAAGGTTCAAGTCGCGAGGCGCGAGATAGAGAAAGCGTGAATGGAGAATATCGGAGTCTTGTCACATCGGGACTCAGAAAGAGTAGAAATCAGTGTTGAAGGTCACGAGTAGTGAAGGAGCGAGGGTGCGAAGTCGCAAACGCACGATAAGGTTGTATCAGCGTTTCGGCGCACCGAGTATCGAAAGTCGGAAATCCGAGCGCTTGGTGTCGCAAGTGACGAAGTCGCGATAGGGAGAAGGCACGATAGAGAAGAAACCCTCGACAGGGAAAATTCAGTGAGTTGACCAGCCATTGGGTCTCGGGGATTCGAGGGTCCCACGATCAAACGAGCACTCGCGAAGGTGCAAGCGCCGATCCTCCAAAGGGAAAAAGAGAGGATCATGTCGAAGAGAACCTGTGGGGTGAGAAAGTCCCAATAAGGGATTTGAAGGGCATTGTAGCTCTTCAGGCCATTGAAGGAGAAGGTCTTGAGGGAGTGATCATGCTCGAGGAGTGCGGTTGGCGTTAGAGTGGTATCAGAGCGAGAAAACTTCTATGTTTTCTGTAGCAGGGAAGAGAGGAAAATTACGCCATGCCGCTGAGGAGAGAAAGACAATCACCCGATCTAGAGAATAGGGGAAACCAGAGAGGAAGAGGAAGACAAGCCCAAAATCCATAAATGGAGCGGCATATATGTGATCTCTGAGCGAGATTAGAAGATATGGAGGCAGCGCAAAGACATACAGCCAGTGTTGGAGATCTAAGTGACTCTGAAGGTGAAGATTAGGTTGAACAAATAGGAGATGTTGCAGCCGAAGATGTAGCAAATGAGCAATTGATTAAAGCTATCACCCGGATGAGTTAAAAGACAAAAATGGACATTCCAGCTTACGAAGGAAGTCTGGATGCAGAAGAGTTGTTGGATTGGATTAGAGCTCTTGACACCTACTTCGATTATGAGGATATCAAAGAGGATAAAAAGGTCAGGCATGCTGTCACAAAGTTGAAAGGGCATGCAGCATTATGGTGGGACGAGCTACAAGATGATACATGCTGCAAAGGTAAGCAGAAAATTAAAATATGGGATCGAATGATTGCTAAGATGAAAGCGAAATTCATCCCAAGGGATTATCAAATTACTTTATTCAGGAGAATGCAAAACCTAAGACAAAAACTGATGACAGTGAAAGAATATACTGAGGAATTCTATCGACTGAACATCAGAGCAGGTCATCGGGAGAGCGATGATGAGAAGGTTGCCAGATACCTGAATGGTTTGAGATATGACATTCAGGATGAATTAAGCATGAAAACCATCAGAACGGTGGAGGATGCTTATCAGATGGCTATGAAAGCTGAGGATAAGTTGAGCCGTAAGAAAAGTCAGAGAGGGCGAGGCAGAAGTCAGCCCAGAAGTAAGGCAGTTTCCCAAGAGAAACATCAAAATCCCAAGGAGGAATGGAAGAAACCTCAAGGTAAAGTTGAAAGAGGCAGAACCTCACAGCGATGACAGCAATATGCTGAGCAGAGGAGACATCGTAATGAGCAGAGAGGAGATTATGATGACGCAAACACTTTTCCTCGTACCAGAGGTAGGGGAAGAGGTCGAGATGGAGTAATCACATGCTTCATGTGTGGAAAGGATGGGCACAAGTCATTCGAGTGTCCGGAGAAAAAGAAGGATAGTGGAGAAGCTCACATCGTTGAAGCGCAAAGGTGTGATGTTGAGAATGAAGACACAGAAAGTGGAAGGTCGTTGATGATACGTAAAGTTCTCTTAACACTTGGGAAGGAGGTGGAGGACTCATCTTAGAGGACCAGACTGTTCAGGACACCTTGCAAAACCAAGGATAGGAAATGCAAGGTTATCGTGGATAGCGGAAGCACAGACAATCTTGTTTCGACCGAGATGGTGGAAAAGTTGGAGCTGGAGACAACTGATCACCCGAGGCCATACAAAGTTTCATGGTTACAGAAGGGTCATCAGGTGAGTGTCACTAAACAATGATTAGTTGAATTCAAGATAGGGGGATATAATGATAAGGTCTTATGTGATGTCATTCCCATGGATGTATGTCATTTGTTACTGGGTAGACCATGGAAATACGACAGAAATGTGGTTCATGATGGGAGGATGAACACATATACCCTGGAAAAGGACGGGAGGACACACAGGTTGCTTCCAATAAAGGATAAGGAAATGAATCCGGAAGTAAGCAACACAATACTTCTCATGAGTGGGAAGGAGCTTCTTACAGAGATGGAGAAGAAAGAAAATCCACAGTTCTTTGTGGTCAGAAAACCAAGGATTGTTCTGACTAGCACAAGAGTGGATGGCCTACCAGATGAGATTCAGGAACTGCTTGGAGAGTTCGTTGACATCATCGTGGACAAATTACCTCATTCGTTGCCACCGATGAGAAGTGTGAGCCATCACATCAATCTCATACCAGGAGCTAGTTTTCTGAACAAAGCTACGTACAGGTTAACACCGCAGGAATATGAGGAAGTCAAGAAGCAGGTCCAAGAGTTATTAGACAAAGGATTGGTCAAAGAGAACCTGAGCCCGTGTGTCGTTCCAACAGCGCTTATCCCAAAGAAGGATGGGGGTTGGAGAATGGGTACTGACTCAAGAGAGATCAATAAAATTGTCATCAGCTACAGGTTTCCACTGCCGAGAATGGATGATCTAATGGATTTCCTGAGCGGGGCAAATTATTTTTCAAAGATTGATTTGAAGAGCAGATATCACCAGATTCGCATGAGAGAAGGCGATGAATGGAAGACAGCCTTCAAAACCAATGAAGGACTATACAAATGGTTAGTCATGTCGTTTGGCTTGACAAATGCACCAAGTACATTCATGAGATTGATGAATGAATTCCTGAGGGAATTCATCGGGAAATTTGTAGTCATATATCTGGATGATATACTGATATTCAGTAAGACAAAGGTTGAACATTTGAAACATTTGGCCATTGTGATGAGGAAACTACAGCAGGAGAAGTTGTTGATTAATATGAAGAAGTCCTCATTTCTAAAGACAGAGCTCATTTACTTGGGTTTTGTCATATCGGCGAATGAGTTAAAGATGGATCCGAGTAAAGTGGAAGTGATTAAAAATTGGCCATCACTGAGAAATGTTTTCGAGGTGAGAAGTTTTCATGGTTTGTCTAGTTTCTACCGAAAGTTCATCAGGAATTTCAGTGGAATTAGCGTAGCGATGATGGACACAGTGAAGAAATGACATAAGTCTTTTCATTGGACAGCAGAGGCTGAGAAGAGCTTCAACCTGTTGAAGCGGAAGATAACGGAACGACCAGTGTTGGTGTTGCTGGATTTCCAGAAGACATTTCAAGTGAAGTGTGATGCAAGCGAATATGCCATAGGAGCGGTCTTGAGCTAGGAGGACAGGCTAGTTGCATATTTCAGTGAGAAGTTGGATGAAGCAAAGATGAAATACTCCACGTATGATAAGGAATTTTATGCCATCATATAGGCATTGAAAAAGTGGAGGCATTATTTGATTCCGAAATAATTTGTACTGTATAGAGATAATCATGCATTGCAGTTTGTGAGTCAACAAGAGAAGTTGAATCAGAAACATGCAAAATGGGTAGAGTATATGCAGAATTTTACATTTGTAACTAAACACATTTCAGGAACTGCTAACAAAGTGGTTGATGCTTTGAGTAGGAAATGTTTGTTGCTGCAGGAGTTCCGAGTCAAAACATTGGGTTTTGAAAATCTCAGGGACATGTATGTCGGAGATGCAGATTTCGGGGAAGCATATGAAGCAGGTGAGAATCCAGTTCTCAGAGATCGGAGCCCATGGATTGACTACATGATCCAGGAGGGATTTCTATTCAGAGGCAATCAATTGTGCATTCCAAATTACTCCATGAGGGAGAATTTGCTAAAGGAAAAACACAGTGGAGGCTTGGCAGGACATTTTGGCCACGATAAGACATTCGCAAAGCTGAGCGAATCATATTTTTGGCCAGGCATGCAAGAATATGTCAAAATGTTTGTTGACAGGTGTCGAATTTGTCATCATTCGAAGGGGAGAAAGCAGAATGCAGGTTTTTATCAGCCATTGCCCATACCAGAGAGACCATGGGAGGTGATCAGCATGGATTTTGTATTGGGTTTGCCGAGGACAAAGAGAGGGGTTGATTCCATCTTTGTGGTGGTAGACAGGTTTTCAAAGATGGCACATTTCATCCCATTCTAGAAGACCAGCGATGCGACCCACATCGCCAATTTGTTTTTCAAAGAGATTGTGCAACTTCATGGATTGTCGAAAAGCATAGTCTCGGACAGGGATATGAAATTCATAGGTCATTTTTGGAGGACGCTATGGAAGAAGCTAGGAACTAAATTAGTGTTTAGTTCAGCTTATCATCCGTAGACAGATGGGTAGACAGAAGTGGTTAACAGAAGTCTGGGAGACTTGCTGAGAAGCTTGGTGATGGAGCACCACAGCAGCTGGGACAACATATTGCCATAGGTAGAGTTTGCATACAATGATTCTGTGAATCGAAGTACAGGAAAAATTCCATTTCAGATTGTGTATGGGACACAACCGAGGGGAGTTTTTGAACTCAGGGATTCAAAACAGACTGCAACTAGCAGTGCGAGCGTAGAGGAATTCATTGAGGCAATGAAGGAACTTCACAGCAAGGTGAAGCAGCGACTGCAAGACTCAAATCAGGAATACAAGTGCAGAGCATATCAGCATCAGAGACAGCTTCAGTTTGAAGTTGGTGATCTAGTTCTGGCACACTTGAGGAAGGAAAGGTTCCCAAGGGGAACATATAATAAATTGAAAATGAAGAAAATTGGGCCATGCAGAGTCCTGAAGAAATTCGGAGAAAATGCTTATGAGATTGAGTTGTCGGATGGCATCGGAATATCTATGAGATTCAATGTGGTAGATTTATACCCATACAGGGCTGGAGAAGTAGAAACTGGAACTAAGGAACCACTGATCCAGTGGGTGAAGCAGATGTTGATAGCAGAAAAGACACAGATGGAGCGAATACTAGACAAGAGAGTGGGTAAGAAGACCAGAAGGAAAGATTACTATGAGTACCTGGTCAATTGGAAGAATCACCCAGTGGAATATGCCAGCTGGGAGACTGAAGCAGTGATACAGAAGCATGGATAGACCGTGCAGGAGCTCATGGATAGGATCCCATGAAAATTTTCAAGCCGAGGAGTATGATGCAGGAGCATCGCCAAACTCATCAAGTGAGCCAGCGTGGAGTGGAAGAAATTTGGATAAGCCAGCACACATTTTGAAAATACTTTGAAATTGTTGTGTAATCTTAAATGAATCATTTAAGAAACGGTGCACTTGTATTGTAATGGACCTTGAGCGAATAAGCTCTCATCCTTAGGTAGATGAGGCATTTAAGATAGTTAATGCTGGTAGATAGAATTTAATTGTAGATTTGATAGCTTTAGAAGTTCGAGAGGGAAAACAGATATAGACACCCTCATTGTATCGTTGTAACATTAGCATTCTGGAGAAAGGAGAGAAGAGCAAGCAGAGAATTGTGTAGAGAACACCCATGTACAGATATTGAATTAATAGAAGAAATCTTTGATTCAAATCCATGGTTATGTGTCTATTCTCTGTATGTTGATGTTATGCTCATGAATATTTACTTCCTGTCATACATTTTCTTTTATATGTTGTGTATGTGATTTCATGGTTGAATGGAAGTCTAAGAGGGAGATAGAATGAGTTTCAATTGTTTCTCTAAATGAGCTAGAAGATTCCTGCGAGGAGTGCAGTTGAAATTGTCCACAAGGAGTGCGTTGACAGAAGGGTTCACTTAGAGATAGCTTTGTTCTCATTTCCTCAAAAGTGCAGATAGGCACAGTGCCGTGCAAAGAGTGCACAGGCCAAGTGAATTCTCAGAGTTGTGATTCTGAGCAAAGTATTGAAAGACTGTTGCAGCAAGGAGTGTGTGCAAGAAGTTCTCAAAAGGACTTGAGAAGTCAAGAACAAGCTCAGAAGGAGTAGGCCTTTGAATTCACCGAAGGACTTCACAGAGAGATTGTGCATTGAAGTGTTCGAGCAGGCGTTGAAGACTCATGCGTAGGGTGATGAGTTCCGTGGAAGAGCGTCTCGTCATTTCGAGGATTTCATTGAGAGGAAGATGGACGGACGAAATCATCCGAGGAGATTTCGCGAAGTTCTGTGGGTCGTTGAATCTTGCGGAGGTGCAAGGAAGTTACTGCATAGCGCATAGAATTTCTAAGCTCAGGAGGGGCAGAGCGTTGATAAAAGTTGGCTAGGGCCGTTGTATTATTCAGGAGATTGCCTATCGGTATCTCGTGGGGATAGTGTCGAAAAGTTGGCAACGGGAGTCGCGAATTCGCAAGGTGTGACATCCCGTCCGTGAAGAAAGTCACGTGGGCCACAAGAGTGAGTGCAAGACAGGTGGCAGAGATCAAAGATCTCGCGATCTTGGGACTCGCAATTTAAAGGTCTATAGATTGGAAGGTTCAAGTCGCGAGGTGCGAGATAGTGGAAGCGCGACAAGAGAATATCGGAGTCTCGTCACATCGGGACTTGGAAAGTAGAGAAATCAGTGTTGAAGGTCGTGAGTAGTGAAGGAGCGAGGGCGCGAAGTCTCGAATGCGCAATAAGGTTGTATCGACATTTCGACGCATCAGGTATTGAAAGTCAGAAATACGAGTGCTTGGTGTCACGAGTGACGAAGTCGCAATAGGGCGAAGGTGCGATAGAGCGGAAATCCTCGACAGGGAAAAGTCAGCGAGTTGACCAGCCATCGAGTCTCGAGGATTCGAGGGTCCCACGATCAAACGAGCACTCACGAAGGCGCAAGCACCGATCCTCCAAAGGGAAAAAGAGAGGATCGTGCCGAAGAGAACCTGTGGGGTGAGAAAGTCCCGATAAGGGATTTGAAGGGCATTGTAGCTCTTCGGGCCATTGAAGGAGAAGGTCCTGAGGGAGCGATCGCGCTCGAGGAGTGCGGTTGGCGTCATTTTGGAATTTTAAACAGTTGATTTGATTGTAAATATCTTGTTAAGGATGAAATCAGACTGACCAATTCATCAACCAATGGTCGGTTGGGAGAAGGCTCATGGGAAGCAACTGGAGGTTGTTGCTGGGAAATAGCAATTCCTTCCAACAATTTCGAAGCTTAATCCATCCGATTGAAAATGTAAGTGCAGTGCATTTCTCCACATAACCAGCAAGAAATATTGACTTGACCCTTTTTCCCCCAACCTGATGATTATTGAATGATGATTTGTCACCATCATGACCTGCAGCGACTAGCGACATGGGTTGTTGAGAACCCTCAAACCATACTTATAAAACCTTCGAAATATCAGGGAAATCCTTAAGAAGGTGGTCATCCTTAAAAATATTGCAAGGGAATTTGGGCTTGCGATGTGTTTTGGTAGGCTTTTCAATATCGTTAATACTCCTAACATGATAAATAATGGTTTAATGATTTCCCCCTTGCTTATTTTTCTTATTATTTTTAATCCTTTTCTTCTTCTTCTAACCCTACTAGTTACTAGTATTAAGACTTTCACCAGGTAAAGAAGAAGAAAGGGAAGAAGAGGAAATAGACGAAGAAGGCCAAGAGTCAATGTGAGGTTGATTTTATTAGGATGGAGAGTTTTGATTCGAAGCACTAGGAGAATTATGGATCACCGAAGTGGAACAAAAACATATTGGTAACCCTATAGTGAACCTAGGAAGACTCAAAGTAACAATGTAAGGAGGACCAATATTCCCAAAACTAAGAAAAGGATGAGGATCCCCATGAAAATGGGTTCCTTGATTGTTAGGCTTTAGAACTGTTTCCATAGATAAATATTCAACCTAGGGTCAACTACGAATGTTAAAAGAACACACCCTTAAAAAATCTAAAGGCAATCAACCAAAAGAAAGAGTAGGTAAAAGGATATTTCAAAGAGGGGATATCAATTCATTAGTGAAGATATGAGAAGTAGTTACCCCAACCTCCACATAATAACCCTTCTCAGTGCAAGCAAACCTCACTTTCTGGGATCATCCTCCGAGGGTAGTGAAAGTTTGATATGATATCTGCCTCAGGTACCATGGGAATCCCCCCACAGTCACCTATGTAGATACCTAGGAATGGTCACTAGAGTTACCAACTCACAGTCAACCTCCAGGGGGGTACATGCAATAGTCGGGACCAAACGTATGGGCAAGATAACAAAGTCTAAATCTCTTCTAGAGGACTGAAGACAAGTGGACCAGTATTACTCTTGAGGACCTCAAACATATTCAAGATTCATGAAGCGCCAAGAAAAAGTGAATCAGTAACACCTCAAGAATAACCCCCAATATAATCTCTTTCCACTACAATTAGTCAATATTTGGAGGGGTAATATCTACTTCTCTTCCGCACGCAACCTCAATTTTATCCCTTGTGTTAAAGGGGGTTCCCGGCTATGCATATACAAAAATTGGATTTTTCCACTCTCTATTGTTCTACAGTCTTGTTTAGTATCCTTGGATTATTAATTGACTTCACCCTAATCCAAATGCCCTATCCTTAGACTATTGTTGATATGATATAAATCAAATATGTTTAATTGATTTTATTAGCGTGTTGGTTGATTGTTAATGGTTTTTATTACTTAGAAAGGCATAAAAAAGTGAAACTAATGATGTGATGAGACACGACTCCAATAAAATGAAAAAAGAATGAAATGAAAACATTCATTTTCGATGAATTCTATCTACGAGAAGGAGAAGAGTTTATTTTTCTTAATAGAAATAAATACCCAATACCATGCAATTTTCACTTAAATGTCAAACTATCCAATCAATATTTCTGAAATCCCAAATGAAGACAAGCTTAAATTTAAAACATGTTCCAAAACAAAACCCTAAAAATCTAAATGCAAGACCTTTCTTTTTCTTTTCTTTAAAGTTTCCAACTTATATGAAAAACTTCAAAATATAATCTCTTTTGCTTGCACTTTCAAAAAGAAAAGATTCAACGACACTTGCAAAGAATCCCAAACAAAAGAAAATGAAGAAAACAAACATGTAATCAAATGGACAATATTGAAAATAACCTAACAAAGATGATTTCGATTCTTGTATTTTGCAAATAATAAATCTAAACTTTTTAATGTTCGCAAAACAAATCAAAATTCAATCAAAAGAAAACTCTTCTGAATGATGTCAAATCCAATCAATGAGTTATGAAATCAAATAGGATCAAGGTTAACCTGATGAAACAAAACTCAAATAAAAGGCTTAACACAATGAGTTTCAATTCCTAAATGAAAATCTTAGATTCCAAAAAGAAAAACAAGGCACTTGAAAGTTCTCAGAATCAAGAATTCAAATTGATAGTGACATGTACGCAAGAAAAAGGATTAAATTATCCTAAAGTAGACATGCACACTTTTGCAACTTGAAAAGAAATAGAAACTCAAAATAGATAATTAGATCACCTAATTACCTAAGTGAAATCAATTAAATCCAAGAAGAAGTATAAAAGACTTTAATGGAATGATCTGAGCTAAAATTCTAAAGAAAAAAAAAAGAGGCAAAATAAGCTCCAAACCAACCTAGGAAGGAGATCAACGCTCCTATAAGGAGGCAAACATGTTGTTGAATAAGGGTCAATGCTCCTCGGGACACTAGAAGGGAGCATCAATAATGGTTTTCAACGCTCTGTGGATCACTATGGGGGAGCATCAATGCCTGGAAGTGGTTGAAACAACACCAAATTTGTCCTAGAATGATGCAAAAGTGAAGTTCTTGACTAACTAAGATTCCTAAAGATCTCTAAGGAGAGTGAAATATTCATAGAAACAAACAAAAGCAAGAGTAAAGAAAAAATTAAAGACTGGGAACTCCTTCCCTAGTGGAGTTGCCAATTTTTTGTTACAAAATATTTCCCCTATGGACAGGTGAAATCCCCCTTGGATATTTAGACCCATATTTACCAAGACATAAAAACAAACAAATGGACACTAACATTCCTTTATATATATTATGTATGTCTATAGGAAGAGAAGAAATATGAAACAAGAGTGAATTACTCCTTTTTTACGGTTGTCCTCAATAATATTCAATCTTTGGCCTTGTTTTCCAAGCTCTTATCGCAATAAATAAAGTCTGCAAGGAACAAAACAATACCTTATACTTCTACAATATATCATAAGACAAGAACATATCTATCTATACAGACATACATGTATAAACATTGGTATGGAGGAAATAAAACCAAGTTATGTATTATGAAAACATGGGAACTTAGAACCATGTTTCACTAGCATTCCTCCAAGCTTCCAATCCAATCCTTGAATGAACTCTAAATATGTTTCTATTAATATCATAAGTATCATATACACACTTTTTCCTCTCTCCCCTTTCTCCTTGGAATTCCCTCATTATATAGGATTTGGAGGCTTAACAACCATGGAGGAAATCTGTTAAGTACCTATATTAGATCTGCAAATATACTTCAGAAATAACCAAGAATAAACCATAAACCATTCACCATAACATGAACACAAGAAATAGAAAAAACCTTTGAGGTAGGGTAACACCATATATTAATCCTTATGGAAGGATAAAACTCCTCAAGCAATCATTGCTTGTACAATCACAACATTCTTCACTCTCTTTCATTACATTGCCTATACTTCTTTATATAACTCTCCCTATCTCCTAGGAAACTTCTAGAGAGCCTTCTCACATTTATCACATCCAACTACCATAGTGGGCCTTTATTAATATAGTGGACCTAGTCCACCTTACATTGAATGACCACATTCCCATATATTAATTGACTTCCACTAATAACACATAACTACATTCCCATTGGGTACCTCCCTAGGTACCCCATATTACCTCCCTAGGTATACTACATTCCATCCCCCTTCACATGTTTTGTCCTTGAAACATGAGAAGAAACCATACAATATGACCGGCTAAGTAATGTAGCCAACTGGTACCAAGTATGACCATCCATCCATCCCAATGGAAGTCGAACATGATGTCGATCTTCTACCTTTCCACCCTTATCTTTCTCTGCATTATGTTGGGGTTGCCATAGGATTGTTTTTGTAGCTTGAGCTCTTCTCGTAGTGTTGATAGTCCTCCATGCACCTCTTGATCGGTTTCTTGTCTGGTGCCCTACTGGTGCATAAATGTGTTGATGCACATGCCCTTGCCTTGATGACTTTTGCATCTCTATATGATGTGGATGGTGATATACAACAACTGTAGGAATTTGT
>ML779328.1:672500-682899 GCA_009831015.1 Picea engelmannii
AAAGTCATGTGGGCCCCGTTTGGGTAAGTTGGTGCATCAACTTCCCGGGGTCGTAACTTTTGCATACGATCTCCGTTTTAGGCGTATGATAGCTCGTTGGAAAGATCTATCTGAGAAATACAACTTTTGGCCGGAGCAACATCTATATACGATCCATGTTGCTCCCCATTTTTCCAAAAAAAACATCGTTTAGGGCCTCAAAATGGCCCCGGAAGTTAAAACTGCTAAAAATAGTAAATTACCAAAATTGCCAGAAACATGTTTTGGGCCAGTTGGAGAAGGTGGGTGGCCACCGATATCCACCTGGATCACGAAGGGTAGATCTAAATCGTCGGGTTAGTCAATGCGAAGATGTTGGAATTGCAGTAAAGTTGGGAATTATAAAAAGGACTGTAAGTTGAAGGAAACATAAGTTAGTGATAGATCTTATGAGAATAAGTCGACTGAGAGAAAGATGACCTAGGAGAAGGGAGGTGATGTGTACCTGACATCGATCAGTACATAGTTAGATCAATATGTTTGGTTGATCGACTCAGGAGAATACTATAATATGACACCACATAAATAATGGTTTTGTGAATATGAAATATATGATGAGGATGATGTGTTCCTAGGGGATGACTCGACAACCAGAATTATCGGACAGGGAAGATTCCAACTGAAACTACAGGATGGGAAGAAAACAACCCTTCCAGGTGTCCTACACATTCCAGTTTTGGAAAGAAACTTGATATAAGATGAGTGATGTAGGTATCCATACTCTGTTTCAAAAGGATTCGTGCAATATGGTCATAGGTGTGATGGTCTTAATGAAAGGACTTCATATCGGTACCCTATAAAATTTGTTAGGGAATGTTGACTCGACTAGATGCAACAACATCATTGCTCCTGAAATCAACTCCGATATGACTTGACTCGACTCGATGTTGACACAACTCGACTTGAATTGAGCTAATTCGGTTCAAATCGACTCGACAAGACATAATGAAATTGACTCAACTAGGCTATGGCATGAGAGGATGGGACACATTGGAGAAAAAATACTTCGAGCTATGCAAAGAAAAGGTATGGTCAAAGGTTTTCTTTAATGTGGTTTAGAAGTCGACTTTTGTGAACATTGCATATATGGGAAACAAAGTCGGGTGAGGTTTCCATCCAGAGCGATAAGGGGAAATGGGATTCTAGAGCTGGTGCAGAGTGATGTGTTTGGCCCAGTTACAGTTCCTTCACTTGGTGTATCTCTGTATTATGTATCCTTGATAGATAAATTTCCAGGAAGACATGGATATATTTCCTGAGAAAGAAATCATAGGTTTTCGAGAGATTTAAGGAGTTTAAATATATTGTGGAAAACCAAACAGAGAAGAGGATTAAAGTGCTGAGAACTGACAATGGTGGTGAATTATGTGGAAAGGAATTTGATCAGTTCTGTAAGAAGTGGGGCATATCACGCCAAAATACCGCACCATATACTCCATAATAAAATGGATTTGCCAAGAGATTGAACAAAACGTTGATGGATAAGGCAAGGAGCATGCTTAGTGGTGCTAGGCTCGCACAATATTTTTTGGCGGATACAGTTGACACTACAAAGTATATGGTAAATATGTCTGCTTCATTGGCACTAGTCGACACAAATCCAAATGAGGTATGGTCTGGTAAGAAGTTATTGGTGGAACATCTCAAAGTATTTGGTTGTGATGCATTTGTGCATGTTCCCAAGGAAAAGAGGAGAAATATGGAAAATAAGATAGTCAAATGTATTTTCATTAGATACAAAGACGAGATGAAAGGATATAAAATCTGGGATCCTGCATCAAGGAAAATAGTGTACAGTCGAGATGTGGTCTTTAGAGAAGTCACAGGTAAGTCTTGTCTTGAGGAAGTTGTTCAGACCGAGAATAATATTGATACGGTTTGGTTTGAGCTAAGGAACAAAGAGGATGATTTAGATGAGTTGACTGAACTTGAGGAAGAGGTGGAACAATTGACTCTGATGATAAGGAGGTTAGAAAGAGTAAGAAAACTAGTCAAAATGTATAGTCATCCCAACCATTCTTCATTCATTTTAACTTCCATCGATGATGAGCCAAAGTCATTCAGTGAGACAATTGACTTAACATAGGGTAAATTTTGGAATGACGCCATGGTCGAAGAGATGGAATCCTTGTACAAGAATGAGACATGGAATTTAGTCAAGTTACCTAGTGGAATAAATACCATCAGTAGAAAATGGGTGTTCAATAAGAAGATGAATGTCACGGGACAAGTCGAGAAGTTCATAGATATACTGGTAGAAAAAGGATATTCCTAAGTCGGGGGAGTCAACTTCGGTGAGATTTTTTCCCCTATTTCAAAACTAACTTTCATTAGATTACTAATGTCTCTGGCTGCAACATTCGATCTGGAGATGGAACATATGGATGTGAAGACAATGTTCCTACATGGGGACCTAGAAGAAGAAATCTACATAAAACATCCTAAAGGATTTGTAGTAAAGGGAAAACAAGAGTTGGTGTGAAAACTCAAAACATCCCTTTACAGTCTAAAATAATCACCAAGGATGTGGTACCAAAAGTTTGACACATACATCCTTCTTAGTTTGGGATTTGTGAGAAGCAAATTTGATCGCTGCATATATTCCAAGGAAGAAGGTAGGAATTTCATATATGTATCTTTGTGTGTCAACAAAATGTTGTTGATAGAAAACAACATGGATGAAATAAAGGAGTTGAAGAGGAAACTATCCTCCAAGTTCGACATGAAGGATCTTGGTACAACTAGATTCATTCTGGGAATGAAGATTAAGGTAGATCGAGCCACAAAAAGGATCTGTTTGAATTAGACAAAGTATATTGAAACAGTTCTAAAATGATTCATCATGTAGAATTGCAAACCAATGAAGGTGCCAATTTCTGTGGGAGCAAGGCTTATTGTTGAACAATGCCAAAGACACAAGAACAAATAGAGGACATGGCATGTGTTCCCTATGCAAGTGTGGTTGGTTGGTATTCTAATGTATGTGATGGTTTGAACTCGGCCATACATTTCCCATGCAGTGGGAATGTTGAGTAGGTACATGTCAACACTGGGAAAGAAGCATTGGAAAATTGTCAAAAGAGTATTCAGGTATTTTTGTGGCACGAAGGACTATGCTATATGCTACCAAGGAAAACCTGGAGGTGACAATGGTAAATTAGATGTACATGGCTTTGTCGACCTCAACTAGGCTGGAGATATGGATTAACGAAGGTCGACCAAAGAATATGTCTTCAATATGTTCGGTGGAGGAATAAGCTGGATGAGTAAGTGACAAGAGGTTGTAGCCTTGTCAACAATAGAATTTGAATACATGGTAGTCTTTCATGGAAGAAATGAAGTGGTATGGCTTCAAAGGTTGTGTTCAGGAATCGGGTTTGAAAAAAGAGCTATGAAGGTAAGTTGAGACAATCAAAGCGCAATATTTCTGGAAAATAACCTTGCTTATCATCCAAAGACTAAGAACATTGATGTAAAATACCATTTTGTAAGAGACATGGTGGAAAGTAACAAGGTGCTACTGAAGAAAGTAGACACGTTGGAAAACATAGCAGACTCGTTGACCAAGCCTGTGAGTGTTATGAATTTCTCTTCATGCATAGAGGCAATGGGAATTGTTTCCTTGGGTCTAAGAATGAAAGTTCAAGAATCATTTGTTTCAGCAAAGAAGACAACAAGTGGGAGAATGTTTGGTTGTTATATTCTTTGCAGTGAAAGTCGAGTTGAGGTGAATCAACTGACGGTCGAAGGTCAAGGTGGATTGATAGCATGTCGAAGTTGAGGTGGATTGACAACAAGTCAAAGGTCGAGAGAGTCGACTGGGTAAAGTCGAAGTAGAATATATTGATGGAAATTCAACCGACAAAAGGTCAAAGTGTGGGCATGAGACGAATGACTAGAGACCGAATGAATGTCGACTCGTAGTCAACTGGTAAACCAACTTGAAGTTGACTGTAACAGAATCATGGGATTTGTGGGATTTGTATCCAATGATATGAATGTATCTGTAACTATTTTTGGGTGCCAATATTTAGGGGTTTTCCTATAGTAAATCCTATAAAGAGGCGTTGTGTAAGGCCATAAAATCTAATGCAAAATATGCTAATACATGTATAAATCATAGGTTGTTGGTCATGTATATGTAAGTTGAATTGGCTACAGGGTTGTTCTTTCATGTACAAGAGGTTATGATATCAATTGTGTCTTAGGTGTGGACCAAGGTTAGACATGTAACCTTTTATTTTAATTGAATAAGACAACAAGAGAGAATAACTCTCAAAGGAATGTTGGTTTTCCTGGTTAAGGGTTTCCAGGGTAAAATATTGGTGTACTGTGTGATTGCTTGTGTCATTTCCATTCTTGATTAAATTCTTCTTCTCTTCTACTAGGATTAGTGTGTAAGTGTCTTTCATTTATTGACATGAAAATTCCATACTTAGTAGTGTGGTAATTTGGTGTGTAATAGGACCTCACAAGACATGCATTGAGCATAGAAAAAATTGTTGAGAAGAATAGGAAAATCCATTTGCAAGTACATGAGATGATAAATAAGTCACATGAAAAATACAATGCCATACATGATTAACATAGGACTGAGAATTCATTCGAAGTGGGAGACAAAGTTTGGTTATAACTGAATAAGGAAAGACTACAAGGTCATGGTAAGAAGATCAAGGCTCTATGGTATGGACCTTTCAAGATACTGGAGAAGGTGGGAGATAATTCCTATAGACTTGGTCTACCCCCATACATGTGAATTTACTCAATAATGAATGTGGATAATCTCAAAATCTACAATGTAACGACCCCATCGTTATGACTACAAGAAACACCAACAAGTGCAGGAATTTTTTTATTTTTTTTTAGCAGGAAGGAAACAACGACAACAGTTAAACAACACAACTTGATGACAAACACAACACATGCAGATTAGGAAATAGACAACAATGACTCAACACACTAGCACAACATGAAATTGGCTTAAACATGCGATAATCAATAGGCAAACAAACGGCTACCCTCTCGACACCAGGAAGTCGACGCCTACAAGTTGAAGGACAACTTCAACAATCCTGACACAACGGCTTGATGACTAGTAACTAGAAAACCTCTACAGCACGCAAAACCCAATGCATTGAGGCGTTACAAAACCCAGTACCAACATCAATTACAATGAATAATGCCCACATCGGGAAGCACAAGACTCCATCCAGGTTATCATTCATGTCTATCCATCAAGGTGCACAATGATCCCCTCACCGGGAATCATATCATCACAAGGTGATAGGTGAGAAAGTAACCCTAGCGCAACACAACCTATCTAGACCAATAACCCAAGGAAATCCAATGCGCTAAGATACCAAATTAACTAACAAGAATACTATCTCCACACACCCAATCAACAAGTCGACAAGATGCAAGATGACATCACTCAAATTAATTTTGCGCAAACTATTAAACGACCTCGCCAACAAACCATAAACCATTATCAATTAAGCATGATGTCTAAGTGCGAAACTATTATCATAAATGTGAACTACATTTCTTATTAAATATTCGACATTGCTCTCTATATTATTGTTGTCTAGATACATGAAATTGTTGAGTTGATATGATATTGCAGTGTAATTACAAGATAAAGAATATAAGATTTGTTGTCAAAAATAAATGTTAATGTATCTAAGGAAGATTGCTTTCAAACACAACACAATGTTTTCAACAATAGGGATGTGATGTCTATGATATCGTTGTCTAAGATATCACTGTCCATTAAAGGAATTTAACAATTATATATATATATATATATCGCTTCCTTTTAACCGGGAATTAACAATATTGTTGTCTACAACAAGGAAATAACCAAATCACTAATTTAACACGATAATACAAGTCGTTATCTATTAATAAATGGATGTCATGTATAGTCACAAACACTATCATATATTAGATAAAACGTTGTCATAAAAACACTATCATATAAAAAAAAATGTTGTCTATGCTAATGATATCATTGTCTATTTAATGGAAATCACATAGTTAAATTTTTGGGTTGTTTAAGCGCATAAATAAATGAACGCAGAGATAAAAGGAACGCATATATCCATGATATTAAAAACGCTACCTAGGATTTGTTGTCAACAACAAAAAAATACACAGCTCACCATGATATTAATTAATTAGTAAATTGCAATGAAATTTGTTGGTATATCACAATGAATTTTGTTGGTATATCACCATGGAATTCACTAGTATATTACAGGTATATCACAATGAAATTGTTGGTAAAAACGCAGGTATCTCACAATAAATTTGTTGGTAAAAATGCAGGTATATCACCAGTCCAACATAGGTAAAAACACAGGTGGATCACCATTCCAAACGCAGGTAAAAATGCCATCCAAACATATAACAAATCACAGACTATCATGTAAAACGAGAATGAAAACGGTTTTAGAAATAGATCTCTAATCCATCGAAGTGTAGAGTTCTAAATAGTTTACAAGTAAAAGGAATGTAGACAGATCATTTAAAATGAAATGTCAACATATAATTAAAAAGGAATGCAGACATATCATTAAACAACGCAGTCATATATATCATTGGTGTTTATGATAATGCAGTCAGACAAGCACTTTCACTGTAAAGAAATGGGAATGATAATATCCTTGCTGGGATTAATCACAAAAAAATATTGGGATTTATCATAAAAACACGGGGATTTGTGTAATAACACAGACACATCAAAATGCAGACAATCATTAAAACACAGAGATTTACCCCTTCCAAAACGCAGGAGATTGTCATTAAAAGAAACACAAAGGGTTTACCATTCAACACTGAGATTTTACTCAAAAAGAAAACACGGAGTTGATACTTCAAGGAAATGTGGAGGTAATTAGTCAAAGAAATGTAGGGATAATATTTCAAGGAAACGTAAGGTTTTCGGAGTTTAAGCAATCAAAACGCATAGGTACTCATTCACAAGAAGGTGCAAAGACTAATCATTCATCCATGAATCAATCAAACACAGAGTTTATCAGAGTTTAATCATAAGAGAAAAACACAGAGATAAGTAAAAGATAGATAATTAGGCAAAATTTATCCTTCACTCATCATCCATGCACAAAAAAGTAGGGCACTTGAATTTATAGGTCTTTAAACACCGAAGTGACGACCATCGATTTGGCTCCTGGTTGACCGCTCAGGCACAAACTAATGACTAAAGGGATAAGGGACAAAAGATAAAAAAAAAACATGAACTCTTCATAATAATCAATAAAACCAACACATAGAAGTCATTGCAATCAGAAGTTGAGTTCACCATGGGAAAACAATTCAGAAAATAGCGAGCAAAGGGATCACAAATACCATAGGAAAGTAGGTGCAAGAAAACTCATGGAAATGAAATCTTCAACCAAGCACAGAAAAATAACATGTGTAAATTAAATTCATTGCAACAACTTTAACAAGCATACCTTATCCCAATGTGAATTCTCCGAAGTTGTTGTCCCCATGCGCGCTCTATCCAACTCTCGCTTGTCAACTGATGTGACCTCCCCAATACCTCCTACCCAATGTTATGGGTACTCTTCTTCCCCTTGATCCCCCCAAGCCACAAAGGGGAAACACACACAATAATAGATAATTGCTAGCATCTAGCTCACCTCACAAGGTTGAGCTACCACTCGTTACCAGAGCTGGGTATCCCAACTACCACAAGAGAAAGTTCAGTCAAGGAAAAATTCAACATTGTAACATTACGCAAAAAGATGAGGCCCATAATCCTCCTCCTCCATCATTTTTATAGAGCTTTCAAGTAATTAGTTTCCCAAATTCACATTAAATTCCTTTTTCTTTTAATTAATTAGGAAAAACCTTCCCTGTACACATGTCGCCTGATCCCCTAGTTGCACTAGAAAATTAATTTTATTAATTAATTAATTATTCCTATTTCCCTCACCCACCTAAAAGCATTCCTAACAATGCTCCTTGGTGTCCCAAAATTCCCTTACACTTCTTAAATGACTTACACCTTACTTAATTCCTAGTTGAGTTCATAAATAGCCAGCTCCCAAGGCAAGATTCCTTACTAAGTTAGACATTCAACTTTTTCTTTATGTTTCTCCTTTTCTTTAGATTTCCCCTTTTTCTTTAAGTTTCTTATTTCTTTTAAGTTTCCCTCTTTTTCCTTTTTTTTAAACTAAAAATCAATTTAGTAAGTGTAGAAAAACAACCATTTACCCTTTTTCTTCTTTAATTAAAAATTAATTTAGCAAGTGTAGATAAAACAACCATTTCCCTTTTTAAAATTTTAATCCTCCATTATAATTTTATTTTAATAAATTAATTTGAATTTCTGACCCCCCCTTCTTGTTACATGTTTAATTATCATTATTTTTATTTTTTTACCACATGTGCTACTTAGACCTAGGTTTTAATTTCACTAGGTTGGGTGACATTTTCATTAGGGAAAATTTGTTTTTAAATCTTACTTATCACCTCATTCATTTTAGGGCCGACTAGGCTTATTCACTTACCAGTTAAAATCACGATGTGCCCTTCAGGATGCACTAGGTTCTCTAAGGGTGCCACTCACCTCTTTTTGTTTTCCTTGTGCGACGTGCCCTTCAGAACGCACTACATTGTCCAAGGGTGCCACTCGCCTCTTTTTGTTTTCCTTGCACAATGTTCCCTTTAGGATTCACTACATACTCCAAGGGTGCCACTCACCTCTTGACTAACTTTGGTAGATGTCAAAAACCCCTGGATCCAATACTCCGCCAGGTGATCTTGTGGGAGACTAAGGGCCTCTAAGGAATAAGGACCCTGCCTTATTTCTCTCCCCTTAGAATCATCATGAGCAACTGTCATAGTTTTCCCTCATGGCATTGTGTGTCTTTTCGAACTACATAATCGTTAACCTACATTTTGAGCCACGACGAGAGTTCTAGTAGGTTGTGGTAGGGTTGTTGTCTACACCTCTCCCTCAAGTCTCTGGTTGTCCTATGTGACCCCTCTACTCCACATGTGAGTTTGGTCGGAAAGCTATCGTCAGCCTGCATCCATCAATGAATCATGTCAGCAACAATAATCAATCATCATAACATCTAATCATATGTACATGTGTCACATCAATAAAATTCAAACCCAACAGTCCTCTCCCTGACTCAATCCAGAGTCCAAGGGGTTTCATCGATGCCTCTGCATCCTTAATGTCCAAAGTCCTACACACTCAGGAGAACCTAGTCAATAGCACATGTCTATGTGAATACAATAAAATAACATATCATTGTATCCATAATTCCTCATAATCAAATCAAACGGCCAATAGTATAATAATCTGGATCACTTGCAAGCAAGTTTCCTCAAGGATAAGTTCTCTCAGTGTGCACAAGAGAGGCATGTTACATACACCCCCTCTTGTTTTAAACTTCATCCTAAAGTTTCACAATATATAAGTGTCTAAACAAGGTGTATCACCACTAGTACATATGACCAAATGTGCAACGGTTGTTCGTTGATATTGCCACACTTATCCATCGCAATTTCCACGAACGCCAAGTTTTTTTTTCGTTGTAATAATTTCGTCGCTATATCCACGATCCAGGTGTGCATGGAAACATCGATAAAATTAGCTAGCCATGTGTCAACAACCTCAATATTGGTTAACCTTCTTCATCGTCGCAATTACGATGCAAGTTCGTCGCAATACCAACGAAGAAATGTGCCAAGCCAATAACTTGTGATGCAGCTACTGAATGTGCGACGAAATTTTTTCGCAACTTGCAAAGAAATTTCGTGGTAATATCGACGAGTGTTCTTTCTAAAAACCATATTTACGATGGACTTGTTGTACATGTGACAAAACTTCATGGAACAGTGCGACGAAAATTCATCGCTATAGCAACGGTTATTGTAAAAAAATTCTGATGAAAGTTCGTCGATATTGTGACGATTACTGTAGGTTTTAAAAAACAAAAATTACATGAAATATGGTATTACCATATTACATTGTAATATGGTATTACCATATTACATTGTAATATGGTATTACCATATTACATTGTAATATGGTATTACCATATTACATTGTAATATGGTATGCCATATTACAATGTAATATGGTAATGCCATATTACATTGTAATATGGCATTACTTTTACATTGTAATATTCTAATATATTGTAATATATATATCCCCTACAAATAATCAAGGTGTTAACCAACCAAATATTGTAAGCATGTGTTAACATGAAGTTGGATTAGAAGTAAGGATACCAAGAATTGTAATGCATCAATATTAAATCTAATGAAAATTGAAATTTCATTTGAAATCAAAGAAAATTTCTTATGATACACA
>ML779328.1:691715-713330 GCA_009831015.1 Picea engelmannii
AAAAGATATGTGGATTCCATAAACCTAGAATATTATGGAATCCACATACCCTTTTCCATAGAATATACCAACTAGATCCAAAAATCAAAGACATGAAATATGGTACACACATATTATATTATCAAGGAAAAAACAAGCTAAATGCAGTTTGGACATTTGAAAAAAAAATTACAAGTTAAATGAGTACATCAATAAAAAATAACATACTAACCTTGCAAGTTCAAAATCCGAGCTATGTAGATCGAGAATTGGATTTGTTCAACCGATGGGTGACGGAAAAAATAAACAGATCAAACAAAAGCCAAGAACAGTGTCGCAACTATAGCAATTGTGTCGCAAAGTCTCTTAAAGTCACGTATATATAGATAAAATAGTCAACTAGTCGTTATCACCGACCAATGAGATAGGTAAAATTTTCGTCACTATTGCCACGAAAGATAGTCGCTATAGCAATGAAAATCCTGACTAGGTTAAATTAATATTTTCATCGATATTGTGACTAATGTGCGTGGAAATATCCACGAAAATCCCACCCTCTTTAAAAAAATGATGAAACTAGTGGAAGTGTGGAAACATTTCATGGAATAATCCGCCCATATGTAGTAGTGCACGGTATCATAAGTATATCTATCAAAAAATATAGAAACTGTTGGTGCATATCATATGTGTCCTCCCAGGCCGTCGAATGCAGACTATAGTGGTCCCACTGGACCTTAACTTGATCTACGGTTCAACGTCGTAGCTGTCAAATGCGATGGTCCAGGATGTGGATTCGTTCAGCCGTGAGCGCACCCTCATATGATACCTACAAGATACTCAATTCAAAACATGTGTAGGATCACTAACATAATGTCTCAAAACAGTTACATGAAAAACATCATGCATGTGCCTCAAAGATCATGCAAGGTTAGTCAATAGGCCAAGGCCCTCTCTTTCGCACAATCTCACAGGATCCCACAAACCTAGGATATATTTTAGCACCCTTTCCAAACTTGATCGAACTCTTATGCAGTTTCACCCAAAAGAATACTTGATCACCACATCATAACTACAGTTCACACGATGTGCATAGGCATAACTCTTCTGTCGATCCTGCGCTTCCTTGATCCTTTGTCTTATTGTTTTCATTTGATCCTCCATTTCTTGGATTGCTTTTGGTCCCACCAGGACCCTATCCTCAGGTCGATCCTAACTCAAAGGCATGTAACATGGTCACCCATAAAGAAACTTGAAACACGACATCTTAATGGTGCTTTGATAACTATTGTTATATGCAAATTCTACCACTGGAAAGAATTATTCCCAACACGTATGTTGGTCCATCACGCACATACGCAACATGTCCTCCAACATTTGGTTTGTTTTTTCCGTCTGCTCGTCTGTCTCCGGGTGATACGTGGTGATGCAGGAGCATCGCTCACTCAACCAAGCGAGCTAGCGCGTGGAGCAAAGAACAGTTGGACAACGCCAACATTCAAATTTAGGAATAATGTGATATGGCGGCGCCAAACATTAATACGTTGATGTGATGAAGCACACTTATACCTTGTAACGGACCTAGAGTGGATAAGCTCTCGTCCTTAGGTAGCTGAGGCATTTACTTAGACTTAATGCAAGTAGATAGGAATTAACTGTAGATTAGACAGTTTTGCTTTTGAGAGGGAAAACAGAGTATAGACACCCTCCCTTGTATCATTGTAGAGAGCATTCAGATTCATTGAGCATTAGCATAGAGAGCAAGAGAAGAGGAGAACAGAGAGTTTGTGAAGAAACCCCATGCACAGTTATTGAATTAATAGGAAAAGCTTGATTCAATTCCATGGATGTGTTTGATCTCTGTGTGTTGTTGATATTGTGTCTTTGCATGTTTTCTTCCTTTTATGCGTATCTTTTATATGCTACATATGTGATTGCATATCAGGTTCAAAACCTGAGAGAATGAGTAAATGAGTTTCAATTGTTTCTCTGTTTGAGCCAGGAGATTCCTGCATAGAGTGCAGTCGAATTACTCCGCATAGAGTGCGTTGAGGAGGCTCTGTAGTTAAAATCTTGTTCTCATGTTGCTCAGAGTGAATTGGGTTGTTTGGACCATGCAGGCGAAGTGCAGGACAAACGTGAAATCTCAGTAGCAAGTCTGAGAAGGGAAGGTTGGAATAACTGTGACTGCGAGTGCACAGATGCTGAAAATCTTCAACACCATTGAGGGTCAGTGAAGTTTGAAGTCGAGCACAGAGGAGGAATATCACCTTTGGTTCCGTTACACTGAACAAAGGGGGAGGAAACTGAGAACTCTTCAAGAGGAAGAGAATCGGCAACTTGAACTTCTTGAAGAAAGAAGTCTTCAAGAACGGGCAGAACCCAGAGGGGGTCATCGTGCATCGGAATATCGGAGTTGGTGAGTGCGAGTATTACATGCACGACGAGATCACGAGTCATGATTTTCTTGACTTCAGCGAGACCGTCAGTTTGAGCGTGGACAGGTGGCATGGGATTCTGTAGAGTCGGGGTCTCGACACTTCGGCGGTTTCGGCACAAAAGGGAGCGCGGAAGGACCGCGAGAGAGCGAGTCACGACGGGTCCCACGAAAATTGTGTGGGGAATCACACATGGCATCGCGTGTTCGGGGCTCACGGGTTGGAAGATCAGGTCTTCGAAATCGCGAGTAGCGATAACCCGAGGTTAACTGCTGGCTATCGGAAATCGGGACCTCGGCGTGCGACAGCTCGGGGGTGTGTTGCAAGTTTCGCGATATCGCGAGACCCGATCTCCTGATACACAAGCGCAGTTCCGAGGAAGAGTAACCTGTGGGGACAAAGGCTCCCGAGGGGAGTTGGAGGAGCATTGACTCTTCAGGCCGAGTTGTTGAAGGTCCTGGTAGGAGCGACCACCTGTTGTGAGAGAGGGGTTGCGTCAAGAGTGGTATTAGAGCGGGAGTTAGAGTTCTCTTTGGTTGGGTAGCAGAGAGAAGATAATACAATGCTGCCTAGAAGGGAGAGGCAGTCACCTGATCGTGAAGACAGGGATGCCCAAAGAAGGGGTAGACCAGCAGGAAATCCAGTAGGGAATGCAGAGATGGAACATCAGATACGAGATCTCAGGGCGAGACTCGAAGATATGGAGACCACCCAGAGGCGTGGAGCCGACACAAGAGAGTTCAGTGATCCTGAGATTGAAGAGGAAGCTGGACACGCTGAAGAAGAAATATCAACAGAAGATGCCTCGACGGAGAGGTTGATCAAAGCCATTTCGAGGATGAGCTCGAAGACGAAGATGGACATTCCCGTTTATGAGGGAAGTCTAAATGCAGAGGAGTTGTTGGATTGGATCCGAGCACTTGACACCTACTTCGACTATGAGGACATCGAAGAGGAAAAGAAAGTGAGACATGTTGTCACCAAGTTGAAGGGACATGCACCATTATGGTGGGACGAGCTGCAGGCAGACAAGTGTTCCAAGGGAAAACAGAAGATCAGAAGCTGGGATCGGATGATCACCAAGATGAAGGCGAAGTTCATTCCGAGGGATTACTAGATCACTCTGTTCAGGCACCTGCAGAACCTGCGACAGAAGTTGATGACGGTGAAAGAGTACACCGAGGAATTGTACAGGCTCAACATTCGAGCAGGTCATCGGGAAGGTGATGACGAAAAGGTGGTGAGATACCTGAATGGTCTCAGGTATGATATTCAGGACGAGTTAAGCATGGTTACCATCCGCACTGTTGAGGATGCATACCAGATGGCTCTGAAAGTCGAAGAAAAGCTGAGCCGCAAGCAGGGACAGCGAGGCCGAGGCAGGATCTAGCCTAGAGGCAAGGCGGTTGCCCAGAAAGAAATTCAAAATTCCCAGGAGGATTGGAAGAGACCTCAGGGAAGAGCTGAGAGAGGTGGAACCTCACAGCAGAGGCAGAAAGATGCTGAGCCGAGGAGACAGCAAGATGATCAGCAAGGAGGGTATGCTGATGCAAATACTTTTCCTCGTACCCGAGGTAGAGGAAGAGGCAGAGGAGGAACTATCACATGTTTCACATGTGGTAAGGATGGAAACAAGGCCGTTGACTGTCCAGAGAGAAAAATGGACAGAGGAGGAACTCACATCACTGAGGCACAGAAGCGTGATGCTGAGTCAGAAGGTGTTGATAGCGGAAGATCGCTTGGGATGCATAAGATCCTTTTGACACCTGAGAAAGAGGTGGAAAGCTCAGTGCAGAGGAGCAGACTGTTCAGAACGGCTTGCACAGCTAAAGACAGAAAATGCAAAGTCATCATTAACAGCGGGAGCACTGATAATCTCGTTGCAGCTGAGATGGTGGAAAAGCTAGAGCTGGAACCAACTAAGCACCCGAGTCCATATAAGGTCTCGTGGTTACAAAAAGGACACCGTGTAAGTGTCACTAAACAATGCTTAGTAAAATTTAAAATTGGGAATTATCATGACGAGATTTTTTGTGACGTCATTCCCATGGATGTATTCCACGTACTGCTAGGTAGACCATGGCAGTATGATAGAAATGTTGTTCATGATGGGAGGATGAACACATATACCTTGGAGAAGGATGGGAGACTCCATAAGTTGCTTCCGATAAAAGATAAATATCAGGAAGTAAAGCCGGAGGTAAATAGCCAAATACTTCTCATGAGTGGGAAAGAGATTCTCACAGAGCTGGAGAAGGATGAAGATCCACAGTTCTTTGTGGTCAGGAAGCCGAGGGTTGTTCTGACAAGCACAAGAGTGGACGACTTGCCAGAGGAGATTCAGCGACTGCTGGGAGAGTTTGCTGACATCATAGTGGATGAACTACCTCGTTCGTTGCCACCGATAAGGCGTGTGAGTCACCACATTGACCTCATACCTGGAGCAAGTCTACCAAATAAGGCAGCGTACAGGTTGACACCTCAGGAGAACGAGGAGGTCAAAAGGAAGGTACAGGATCTGCAGGACAAAGGACTAGTAAGGGAAAGTCTTAGTCCATGTGTTGTTCCGACAGTACTGAGTCCGAAGAAGGACGGAGGCTGGAGGATGTGTACAGACTCCAGGGAGATAAATAAAATCACCATCAGGTACAGGTTTCCACTGTCGAGGATGGATGACTTGATGGATTGCCTGAGTGGTGCAAATTATTTTTCAAAGATAGATCTCAAGAGCGGGTATCATCAGATCCGGATGAGAGAGGGAGATGAATGGAAAACAGCGTTCAAGACAAACGAGGGTTTGTACGAATGGTCGGTCATGCCATTTGGCTTGACAAATGCACCCAGCACTTTTATGAGGTTGATGAATGAAGTCCTACGGGAATTCATTGGCAAATTTGTGGTGGTGTACCTGGATGATATACTGATTTTCAGTAAAACCAGGGTTGAACATTTAAAACATTTGGCCATTTTGATGAGAAGGCTACAACAGGAGAAGTTGTTGATAAATTTGAGGAAATGCTCGTTCATGCAGACAGAACTCACATATCTGGGTTTTGTAATTTTGGCAAATGAACTGAAGATGGATCTTGAGAAGGTTGATGTAATCAGGAATTGGCCATCGTCGAGGAATATTTTTGAGGTAAGGAGCTTCCATGGTTTGGCAAGCTTCTATAGGAAATTCATTCGGAATTTCAGTGGAATTAGTGCTGCAATGATGGACACTGTGAAAAAGTGGCATAAAGTTTTCCAATGGACATTCGAGGCTGAAAAGAGCTTCAATCTGTTGAAGCGAAAGATTACTGAGCAGCCTATTCTAGTATTACCAGATTTTCAGAAAACCTTCCAGGTGAAATGTGATGCCAGTGGATATGCTGTTGGTGGGGTCTTGAGTCAGGATGACAGGCCTGTGGCATATTACAGCGAGAAGCTGGATGATGCCAAGATGAAGTACTCCACATATGATAAAGAGTTCTATGCCATCATACAGGCATTGAAAAAGTGGAGGCATTACTTGATACCCAAGGAATTCGTGTTATACGGTGATAATCACGCACTGCAGTTCGTAAGTCATCAGGAGAAGCTGAAACAGAAGCATGCGAAGTGGGTAGAGTACATGAAGAATTTTACATTTGTGATCAAGCACATTTCGGGGACTGTGAACAAGGTGGTTGATGCCTTGAGCAGGAAGTGCTTGTTGCTGCAAGAGTTCAAAATCAAAACGCTAGGTTTTGAGAACCTGAAGGAGATGTATACAGGTGATGCTGATTTCGGAGAGGCTTATGAAGCAGCCGAGAACCCAGTTCTCAGGCATAGGAGCCCGTGGATAGATTTCTTTATACAGGAGGGATTTCTATTTAAGGGCAACCAGTTATGCATACCGAATTTCTCTATGAGAGAGAATTTGGTGAAGGAGAAGCACAGCGGGGGCTTAGCAGGTCATTTCGGGCATGAAAAAACTTTCGCCAAGCTGAGCGAGTCATATTTTTGGCCAGGCATGCGTGCAGATGTAAAGAGATTTGTTGACAGGTGCAGAATTTTTCAACACGCAAAGGGCCAAAAGTAGAACACAGGGTTCTATCAGCCGTTGCCCATACCCGAGAAACCATGGGAAGCCATTAGTATGGATTTTGTGTTGGGACTACCGAGAATGCAACGAGGGGTTGATTCCATTTTTGTTGTGGTAGACCGATTCTCGAAGATGGCACATTTCATTCCGTTTCATAAGACAAGCAATGCGACCCACATCGCAAATTTATTTTTCAAAGAGATTGTCCGATTGCATGGACTACCCAGGAGCATAGTCTTGGATCGGGATACGAAGTTCATAGGTCATTTTTGGAGGACGCTATGGAAGAAGCTGGGGACGAACTTGGAATTCAGCTCAGCATACCATCCGCAAACAGATGGTCAGACAGAAGTGGTCAATAGAAGCTTGGGGGATCTATTGAGAAGTCTGGTGACGGAGCATCACAGCAGTTGGGATCAGGTCCTACCACAGGTAGAATTCGCATACCACGATTCGGTGAATCGGAGTACAGGCAAGAGCCCATTCTAGATTTTGTATGGGACACAACTGAGAGGAGTGTCTGAGCTCAGGGAGCCAGAACGGGCTGAGACTAGCAGCGCGAGAGCTGAGGAATTCGCTGAAGCGATGCAGGAACTTCACACGCAGGTGAAGCAGCGACTGCAGAAATCGAATCAAGAGTATAAGCGCAGAGCCGACCAGAGAAAAAGACAGCTTCAATTTGAAGTTGGAGACATGGTTCTGGCGCACTTGAGGAAGGAAAGGTTCCCAAGGGGAACATACAACAAGCTCAAGATGAAGAAGATCAGGCCATGCCGAATCCTGAAGAAATTTGGGGCGAATGCATACGAGCTTGAGTTACCAGAGGGCATTGGGATATCTCCGATATTCAAAATTTCAGATTTATACCCATACAGGACTGACGAAGAAGACACTGGAACTGGGGAACAAATGGTTCAGTGGCAGAAACAATTACCAGTTGCACAGAAACCTCAGATGGAGTGCATATTGGACAAGAGAATAGGCAGGAAAACCAGGAGAAAACAGTATTTTGAATACCTGGTAAAGTGGAAAGACCACCCAGTGGAGGATGCCAGCTGGGAGACAGAGGCAGTGATACTGAAGCATGGTGAGACTATACAGGAGCTCATGAGCAGGAGCCCATGAAATCTTTTGAGCCGAGGAGTATGATGCAGGAGCATCGCTCACTCAACCAAGCGAGCCAGCGCGTGGAGCAAAGAACAGTTGGACAGCGCCAGCAATCAAATTTTGGAACAATGTGATATGGCGGCGCCAAACATTAATACGTTGATGTGATGAAGCGCACTTATACCTTGTAACGAACCTAGAGTGGATAAGCTCTCGTCCTTAGGTAGCTGAGGCATTTACTTAGACTTAATGCAAGTAGATAGGAATTAACTGTAGATTAGACAGTTTTGCTTTTGAGAGGGAAAATGGAGTATAGACACCCTCCCTTGTATCATTGTAGAGAGCATTCAGATTCATTGAGAATTAGCATAGAGAGCAAGAGAAGAGGAGAACAGAGAGTTTGTGAATAAACCCCATGCATAGTTATTGAATTAATAGGAAAAGCTTGATTCAATTCCATGGATGTGTTTGATCTCTGTGTGTTGCTGATATTGTGTCTTTGCATGTTTGCTTCCTTTTATGCGTATCTTTTATATGCTGCATATGTGATTTCATATCAGGTTCGAAACCTGAGAGAATGAGTAAATGAGTTTCAATTGTTTCTCTGTTTGAGCCAGGAGATTCCTGCATAGAGTGCAGTCGAATTACTCCGCATAGAGTGCGTTGAGGAGGCTCTGCAGTTAAACTCTTGTTCTCGTGTTGCTCAGAGTGAATTGGGTTGTTTGGACCGTGCAGGCGAAGTGCAGGACGAACGTGAAATCTCAGTAGCAAGTCTGAGAAGAGAAGGTTGGAATAACTGTGACTGCGAGTGCACAGATGCTGAAAATCTTCAACACCATTGAGGGTCGGTGAAGGTTGAAGTCGAGCACAGAGGAGGAATATCACCTTTGGTTCCGTTACACAGAACAAAGGGGGAGGAAACTGAGAAATGTTCAAGAGGAAGAGAATCGGCGACTTTAACTTCTTGAAGAAAGAAGTCTTCAAGAACGGGCAGAACCCGGAGGGGGTCATCGTGCATCGGAATATCGGAGTTGGTGAGTGCGAGTATTACATGCACGACGATATCACGAGTCGTGATTTTCTTGACTTCAGCGAGACCATCAGTTTGAGCATGGACAGGTGGCACGGGATTCTGTAGAGTCGGGGTCTCGGCACTTCGGTGGTTTCGGCACAAAAGGGAGCGCGGAAGGACCGCGAGAGCGCGAGTCGCGACGGGTCCCACGGAAATTGTGTGGGGAATCACACGTGGCATCGCGTGTTCGGGGCTCGCGGGTTGGAAGATCAGGTCTTCGAAATCGCGAGTAGCGATAACCCGAGGTTAACTGCTGGCTATCAGAAATCGGGACCTCGGCGTGCGACAGCTTGGGGGTGTGTTGCAAGTTTCGCAATATCGCGAGACCCGATCTCCCGATACGCAAGCGCAGTTCCGAGGAAGAGTAACATGTGGGGACAAAGGCTCTCTAGGGGAGTTGGAGGAGCATTGACTCTTCGGGCCGAGTTGTTGAAGGTCCTAGTAGGAGCGACCGCCTGCTGTGAGAGCGGGGTTGCGTCATGTGGTACTAAAGTTAAGTTGGGTTCCCAAGGCCTCTTGGAAACTAGTCCAAAATCATCCAGTAAACATCGATCCTTGATAGGATATAATCCTCTTAGGCATGCCATGCAGCCTCACAATCTCACTGAGTAAACTCTAGCTCTGTTTGGTGCCTGATACATCGTACGCACATGAATAAATGAACACTCTTCATCAAAGTGTCAACTACCACAAAAATCAAGTTGTGTCTCTGTGTCGTCAATGGAAATCCAACAATGAAATCAATCAAATTGCCCTCCCATTTCGATTCAGGAATAGTGTGGTTGTAGTAATCCTATTGGATGTTTATGTTCAGCCTTCACCTTCTGACATTCTAGACATCTTGCCATGTATATGACTATGTATTCCTTCATTCCTTTCCATAAGAATAAGGGTTTAAGGTATGTCCTCATCTTCATGACTCTTGGGTGAGCCATGCACACTGCTCTGTGAGCCTCGTTTAGGATCAAACTTCTCAACCTGTCATTGGGTGGTATGTAAATTTGACCCTTAAATATCAATGATTCGTCATTGTCCATAGTAAATCCTTCAAATTTTGGTACCATCATTGTGTTTTTTCCAATAAAATCCTTGATCTCCTTGTACTAGTCATCGTCACGTTGTAAAGTTTGAATATTTTCACGTATATTCGTCTAAAGAGGCAACCATCGAAAATATACATGTTCTCTAACTCAACACATCTTCCACTCTTTTTGTTGTCCCTTTTATGTAAGAATCTCAAAATCATACTCGCTAATTAATTACGACCAACGTCGTTGTCACGCATTCAAGTCACTTTGCGTAAAGATGTGTTGTAGCCCACAATGGTCCATTTTTAGTTCAATTTCCATCCAATAAGGTAGTGTCTCCAAACACTCAAGGAATAAACAATGGATAACAACTCCAATTATGCATCACATAGTTCTCCTCATGCCTTCTCAACTTTCTTGACATGTAAGCGATCACTCGATCATCTTGCATCAAGACTCTGCTTAAGCCTTCTTTGGATGCATCAATGCATACCAATAAGTCTATGTCCATGTCTAGGACCTTTAGTATTGGTGTTGTGGTAAAAAACTCCTTGAGCCTTCGAAATGTTTCCGTGCATATCTCGATCCAAACAAACTTCTTGTTCTTCTTCTGCAATTTCATGATCATATTTGCCATCTTTGAAAAATCCTCGACGAACCATCAATAATATCTTGTTAAACCCATGAAGCTATGCACTTCGGGGACATTCATCGGCACAGGCCATTCCATAATAGACTCAACCTTTCCTGGATCCACTGCGATACCTTCGCTAGATATGATGTGAGGTATCTTCCAACAGAGCCTTATAAAACATAAGTTTAAATAGAGAAACGTTAAATCCTAACTTCTTTACAATTCATTATTCAGCATATAACCATGTTTAGCATAAATTAAATTTATGAGCAGCATGATAATAAACCGCATATTTAGCATATTCAACAGCATGATAATAGACCACATAACACAGCATAATAATGAAAATACATACCTCCAACTGATGCTATTGTTGTTCTCCAACTCTACCTGAAGCTTTGCCCAAAACTGACTAACCTCCCAGCGAGCTAGGAACAGCCTATCCAGCGCCCTAGCTCTAGGATTCCTTACAATTTCCTATCCCCCGAGCCTAAAATTCCCAGCAACAAGTGCCCCCCTGTAATAGTCCTCCAACAAACTCCTCAAGCAAAAACGAGTAGTACAATCCTCCATCAAGCTCCTCCCCAGCAAAACCAGTAATACAGTCCTCTGGTATGAAAATAATGCTCCCAAAACCCCCCAAAAAAAGTCCCTTCCCGAATGTTTTCCCCCTCCTCTCATCCTAATTTCCCCCCTTCCTTATTCATCGCCTTCTCCCTTCATTAAGTCTCACCCACCTTATCCCTCCATTAAGTGTCAACCACCTTATCCCCTTTTCATTTATGGGTCATCTACCAATACACTAAGTCTCAAAATGAAAAATATTAATTTATTAAACCAATATTCCTTAAACAAATATTTAATCATGATTATTAATTGATTAATTAATTAAACTAATATACATTAAACAATTATTTAAATCATGGCAATTGATTAATTACTTAGGGTTGTTACAGATGACATGCCCTAAGTAGTGAATCTTCGATTGATAAAACGATCCTTTAGACAATTCTCCAAACAATTTGTTCTCTCGTAGACACTACATTACTAAGCGCAAGTGCTCATCACTCTCCTCCATTGTCTAAGAGTGAGTCAAAATATCGTCAATGAATACTTGGACAAAATTTTCCAAGTACTCGTAGAATACCCCATTCATCAAACTCATAAACACCCCTGGAGTGTTTGTCAATCCAAACGGTAAAACAGTAACTCGTAATGTCCAAACCTCATCTTAAAGGCAGTCTTAGGGACATCATCCTCCTTTATCCGCAACTAGTGATACCATGATCTCAAGTCAATCCTTGAAAACACTGTCCCACCCTTCATCTGATTAAATAGATCATCAATCCTTGGCAATGAATATTGATTCTTGATCGTTGCTTTGTTCAATTGATGATAGTCAATGCAGAGTCTCCACTACCCATCCTTCTTCTATATGAAGATAAAAAGCGCACCCCACGATGACACACTCGGACGTATAAGTCTTAGGTCCAGCAATTCCTTCAATTGCATTCTCAACTCCTGTAATTTAGGGGTCGACATCCGATAAGGCGTTCTTTCTATCGGTTCAGTCCCGGATTTCAGGTCTATGGTAAATTCCAATTCCCTCTCCGATGGCATCCCAGGTAGCTCCTCTGGCAATATGTCTGCAAACTCTCTCACCACTAGAAGGTGTTCTAGACCCTATGCTACTCCCTTCTTGTTTAATGCAAGGATCGCATAAATCTTACCTCCCTTGTGCATGCTCTTCCATAGCTGCAAGGAAGAGATGAATCTCAGGGAAGCTCCCTAGTTTCGACCTACAATCATGCATCTTTGTCCCTCATCATCGACCAAGCTCAATCATTTTATCTTATAGTTGAGTATCACCTCATGCGATTCCAACCAGTCCATACCGATCACGACGTCATAAGATCCTAGGATTGTGATGTATAGGTTGGACCTGGTGAAAAACTCTCCTAGGTTAAGGCTACATCCCGTAACCTTCCCTCCAACCTTATGTTTGGCTCCTGAAGCCATCTCTACAAAGCTAAACTCATCATGTTTGACTACCTTTACCTTAATTCTTTTTAGCACTACACCAGAAATGAAACTCTCTGTAGCACCTGGATCAATTAAAATACTAAGGGTCTAGTCAGTGATGGTACATGACATCTTGAGCACAGTCAACTGATGTTCTGCCTAGCGGTTACTCACCACTGCATGAATCTGATGGGCCTTGCCCAAAATTCCCACGGTAATGGGTATGGTTGATCTAGATGATCTGGTCCTCTCCACTGGGCAGTCATGCTAGTAATGTGGCTCCCCACATTCCAACACACTTTCTTCATCCAGTATTCCTGGTACCTGAAGTAGAAAATGGATCCTAACACTGAGGCCAACATGAACTTGTTTCCCTTAAGTTTCTTGGTAAAAAGTGTGAAGCGTACCGAAGCTTCTCCAAAAATAGGCCTCGTACTGGGGCATCATATGACCTCCCTATCACAAGGCATTGAACTCGTTGAGCTGACACTCAACGAATTCCTCAAAAATATACCTCTCCTGGAACCGTTCCTCAAACAATTCCCATGACACATCTTCAAATACCATGTTCAATTGCGGAAGGAACGTCTTCCATCATAGAAGAGCGCTCCCCTTCAGTTGAAAGACCGCCATGTGGACCTTCATATTGGAGGTATAGTCGCGAAGTGCATGCACCTTGCCATATTATCCAACCATGCCTCAGTGGCTGCACCGTTCGAGGCACCCAAGAACTCGGTAAAATTGACCTTCTCGAGTTCTTGGTGAATACTAATGGTATTAGTTGGGTGCATTGTGGACCCTCAGGGGTATAAGCACCCTGGCCTCATCTCACCACAGATGGTGAATAAAGGCATCTGACAATCTCTAGAAGGACCTTGTCAAACCATCCTCATCTCTTACAACAATCAAATCTAGCCCAAGGACTTGTTCTTCCCCTTGGGGGTTAGACTTCGAGGGTGCGGGCACCTATGGAGGCATCGCACCTCCTTCCACAACACCCATTGCGAACCTCTGTGGCGCCCTCTCGTCGAGATCATTGCATGGATGCGTAAAAGTGTTTATTAGTGATAGGTTATTACTCAAGGGTTTACTACAGTGGAAAGTATTGTGATCCACAGTCACAAGGTTGAACCCGCTCTGATACCATATGTAATAACCCCATCGTTACGACTACAAGCGATGCAAAAAAGTGAAAAAAAAAATTGTTTTTTTTAGCAAGAAGGCAACAACGACAACAGTTAAACAACACAAATTGACAACGAACACAGCGCACACAGATCAGGAAACAGACAACAATGAATTAGCACTCTATCACAACATGCAACTGGACGAAACATGCGATAATCAATAGGCAAACAAACGGCTACCCGCCTGACACCAGGAAGTCAACACTTACAAGCTGAAGGACAACATCAACAATCCTGAAACAATGTCTTGACAACTAGCAACTAGAAAACCTCTACAGCACACAAAACTCAACACATTGAGGCATTACATAACCCAGTACCAACATAAATTACAACGAACAATGCCCACATCGGGAAGCACAAGACTCCGGCCATGTTATCATTTGTGTCTATCCATCAGGGCACGCAATGATCCCCTCATCAGGAATCATGTTGTCACAAGGCGATAGGCGTGACAGTAACCCTAGTTCAACACAACCTATATATACCAACAACCCAAGGAAATCCAACATGCTAAGATACCAAATTAACTAACAATAAGACTATACCCATGCACCCAAGCAACAAGTCGACAAGACGCAAGATGATATCACTCAAATTAATTTTGCCCAAACTATTAAACGACTTCACCAAAAAACCATAAACCATTATCAGTTAAGCATGATGTCTAAGTGAGAAGGAGTGAACTATTATAAATGTTACTATTGTTATAAATGTGACCATAAATGTGAACTTTGTTGCTTATTAAATATTCAACATTGCTCTCTATATTATTGACAGTATTGTTATCTAAATACGCGAAATTGTTGAGTTGATATGATATCACAGTGTAATTATAAGATAAAGAATACAATATTTGTTGTCAAAAATAAATGTTAATGTATCTAAGGAAGATTGTTGTCAAACACAACACAATGTTGTCAACAATAGGGATGTGATGTCTATGATATCGATGTCCATTAAAGGAATTTAACAATTATGTATATATATCGTTGCCTTTTAACCGGGAATTAACAATATTGTTGTCTACAACAAGGAAATAACCAAATTGCTAATTTAACACGATAATAGAAGTCTCTATCTATTAATAACTGGATGTCATGTATAGTCAAAAATGCTATCATATATTAGATAAAACGTTGTCATAAAAAAACTATCAAATAAAAAAAAATGTTGTCTATGCCAATAGTATCACTGTCTATTTAATAGAAATCGCAGATTTTATTTATGGGTTGTTTAAGCTCAAAAATAAATGAACGCAGAGATAAAATGAATGCAGATATCCATGATACTAAAAACACTACCTAGGATTCGTTGTCAACAACACAAAAAAACACAGGTAAACATGATATTAATTCGCTAGTAAATCGCAATGAAATTCATTGGTATATCACAATGAATTTTGTTGGTATATCACCATAGAATTCGTTGGTATATTACAGGTATATCACAATGAAATTGTTGATAAAAACGCAGGTATCTCACAATACATTTGCTAGTAAAAACGCAAGTATATCACCAGTCCAACGCAGGTAAAAACATAGGTATATCACCATTCCAAACACAAGTAAAAATGCCATCCAAAAATATAACAAATCACAGACTATCATGTAAAATGAGAATGCAAATGGTTTTAGAAATAGATCTCTAATCCATTGAAGTGTAGATTTGTAAATAGTTTACAAGTAAAGGAATGTAGACAGATCATTTAAAACGAAACGCCAACATATCATTAAAAAGGAGTGCAGACATATCATTAAAAAACATAGTCATATATATCGTTTGGCTTTATGATAATGCAGTCAGGAAAGCAATTTCGTTGTAAAGAAACAGGAATGATAATATCTCTGTTAGGATTAATCACTAAAAAGGCGTTGGGATTTACCATAAAAATGTCGGTAATTGTGTAATAACACAGACACATTAAAACACAGACAATCATTAAAACACATATATTTACGCCTTCCAAAATGCAGGAGATCATCATTAAAATAGACAAAGAGGATTTACCATTCAACGCTGAGATTTTACCCAAAAAGAAAATGCAGATTTGATCCTTCAAGGAAATGCGGAGGTAATCAGTCAAAGAAATGCAGGGATAATGTTTCAAGGAAACACAAGGTTTTTGAAGTTTAAGCAATCAAAACATAGAGGTACTCATTCACAAGAAGGCGCAAAGACTAATCATTCAACCATGAACCATTCAAATGCAGAGTTTATCAGAGTTTATCAGAGTTTAATCATAAGAGAAAAATGCAGAAATAAGAAAAGGATAGACAGTTGGGAAAAATTTATTCTTCACTCATCATCCATGAACAGAAAAGAAAGGAATTTGAATATATAGGTCTTTAAACACCAAAGTGACAACTGTCGATTTGATTCATAGTCGACTTCTCAGACACGAACTGATGACTAAAAGGATAAGGGACAGAAGATAAAAAAAAAATGCAAACTCTTCATAATAATCAATAAAACCAACACAGAGAAGTCATTGCAATCAGAAGTTGGGTTCGCCACGGAAAATCAATTCAGAAAAAAAACGAGCAAGGGGATTACAAATACTGTAGGAAATCAGGTGCAAGAAAACTCATGGAAATGAAATCTTCAACCAAGCACAGAAAATAACATGTGTAAATTAAATTCATTGCAAGTAACAACTTTAATGAGCGTACCTTAGCCCAGCGCAAATGATCCTAAGTTGTTTCTCCCATGCGCGCTTCATCCAGCTCCTGCTTTCCAACCGATGTGACCTCACTGGTACCTCCCATCCAATGCTAGGGGTACTCTTCTTCACCCTGAGCCCCTTGAGCCACAAAGGGGCCATGCACACAATACCAGAGAACTGCTAGCACCCAACTCACTTGCAAGGTCAAGCTACCACTCGTTACCCGAGCTAGGTATGCCAAATCCCACAAGAGAAAGTTCAATAAAGGAAAAATTCAGCAGTGTAACGTTACGCAAAAATATGAGGCCCATACTCCTCCTCCTCCATCCTTTTTATAGAGATTTCAAGTAATTAGTTTCCCAAATTCACATTAAATTCCTTTTTCATTTAATTAATTAGGAAAAACCTTCCCCGTACACATGTCGCTCGATCCCCTAGTTGCACTAGAAAATTAATTTTATTAATTAATTAATTATTCATATTTCCCTCACCCACCTAAAAGCATTCCTAAAAAATGTTCCTTGGTGTCCCAAGATTCCCTTACACTTCTTAAATGACTTACACCTTACTTAATTCCTAGTTGAGTTCATAAATAGCAAGTTCCCAAGGAAAAATTCCTTACTAAGGTAGACATTCAACTTTTTCTTTACATTTCCCCTTTTCTTTAGGTTTCCCCTTTTTCTTTAAGTTTCCTATTTCTTTTAAGTTTCCCTCTTTTTCCTTTTTTTTTAAACTAAAAATCAATTTAGCAAGTGTAGAAAAACAACCATTTACCCTTTTTTTCTTTAATTAAAAATTAATTTAGCAAGTGTAGATAAAACAACCATTTCCCTTTTTAAAATTTTAATCCTCCATTATAATTTGATTTTAATAAATTAATTTGAATTTCTTACCCCCTTCTTGTTACATGTTTAATTATCATTATTGTTTTTTTGACCACATATGCTACTTAGACCTAGGTTTTAATTTCACTAGGTTGGGTGACATTTTCATTAGGGAATTTTTTTTTTTAAATCTTACTTATCACCTCATTCATTTTAGTGTCAACTAGGTTTATTCACTTACCATTTAAAATCATGACGTGCCCTTCAGGACACACTAGGTGCTCCAAGGGTTTCACTCGCCTCTTTATGTTTTCCTTGCGCGACGTTCTCTTCGAGATGCACTACGTGCTCCAAGGGTGTCACTCGCCTCTTTTTATTTTCCTTGTGTGACGTGCCCTTTAGGACGCACTATGTGCTTCAAGGGTGCCACTTGCCTCTTGACTAACTTTGGTAGACGTCAAAAACCCCTTGACTCAATACTCCACCAAGTGATCTTATGGGAGACTAAGGGCCTCTAAGGAATAAGGCCCCTGCCTTATTGTGCACCCCTTTGAATCATCATGAGTGACTTTCACAGTCTTCCCTCACGACATTGTGTGTCTTCTCGAAATAGGTAATCGTTAACCTATAGTTCGAGCCACAGCGGGAGTGCTAGTAGTCTGTGGTAGGGTTGTTGTCCACACCTCTCCCTCAAGTCTCTGGTTGTCCTATGTGACCCCTCTACTCCACATGTGAGTCTGGTCAGCAAGCTATCGTCAGCCTGCATCCATCAATGAATCATGTCAACAACAATAATCAATCATCATAACATCTAATCATATGTACATGTGTCACATCAATAACATTCAAACCAAACAGCCCTCTCCCTGCCTCGATCATGAGTCCAAGGGGTTTCATCGATGCCTCTACATCCTCAGTGTCCAAAGTCTCGCACACTCAGGAGAACCCAGTCAATAGCACATGTCTATGTCAATACAACAAAATAGTGTATCATCGTATCCATAATGCCTCATAATCATAATCAAACGACCAATAGTATAATAATCTGGATCACTTGCAAGCAAGTGTCCTCAAGGATAAGTTCGTTCAATGTGCGCAAGAGCAGGATGTTACATACAAGCCTTCCATGTTGGATCAAGAGGAGGAGCAAGTCCAACCTTCCATAGAGGACATAGCACCAGATGCTCAAGCAGATTTGACAAAGGACATAATTTTGCAAAAGTGGTCCAAAACTACAAGACAAGAGCAACATGACCTTTGGTAGTTTAGGTTGAAAGGAATAATTCTAGGAAAATAAAAGTGGTACTCTATGGAGAAGGTAGAGGAAAAAATCTCTTGCCTCATTTAGTAAATTTTTTGGGGACCAAAAGCCTCCCTAAATGGGGAGGTATGTTCTATATTGGATCATTATATTATTTTCCATCTATCTCTATGCTGTCATAGTGGGAAAGATTGGAGGAATCAACTTGCAAGGACATTTTAATGATAGGTCCATGTTTGGAAAATTGGAGTTTGAAACCTTTGAGGCATCAAATGATAATATTTGGGGTACATTTTTTTCTAGTTTTAGATTGAAATCCTTGACGCTATTCTACACATCGATACCTTTCCAACCGTGCAACAATCACTTCAATCGAATCTTGTATGCAAAAGTTATTTCTCCCAGAAGTTGACCTACGCTGTTGACCACCATGGTACGATGGATTCCATGTCAACCACCATTATTCACACATATGGAGCGAGCCACGTTTGAAATTTCAAGAAGATTCTAGAAGGTCTAAAACCTTATCACAATTCAGGGTTGAGGAAACCAAAACCCTACCCCTAGATGGCTATTGGGCAATGTTAAATACTGGGACACTAGGAGGATAAGGGGTTCCATTCTTTAACATTGGATTTTATCCGTGGTTGAGTAGAGCACCTAGGAGTGGTATTTTAAGTGCATAAAAGAAGGGGATAGATTTTGTAGAAACCATACAGGCCACAATGTCAAAGACAACTCCATAGAGAGTGCCTCTTTATTTATACTTGTATTTGAAGAAAAAAGAGTGCAACAAACTCACCTTCTAGCTGGGTTTCTCCCATATTGGGTTTCCTAGGTTACAAATTGTGTTTATTTGTGATTGGTGTGTGAGTATTTATTTATGTTCTCTATTTTTCGCATTTAAGTTATTTCATGCATTTTAAGAAAAACCCAATAATTAAAGAATATGATATCTAAAGATTTCAATATTTTATTATATTTGTTTGTGATGAACTGTGTAGTGGAATAACCATGATAGTTAACATATAAAAATTCCATACACTACAAAATTGATATAACTCATGATAATAACCATGAAACTATAATGCTTCAAACCCTACACAAACTGCATAGAGAGGAGGGATTCATCTAGTAGTGACCTACCAAGTGTACCATAGTGCAAACCAATTTGTGTGCTTTGGATGCACAAAAAAAAAACACTAACTTTCAAGTCACATACTCTCTACAAATCGTCACCATGGTTACATCTAGAGGCACTTTCTACAACCTAGTATGAAAGAGATTGTAACATTCATTTTATTCATAATACTTACCTTGAAAAAAACTATTTTTACATCGTTTAAATTTAATTAAAATGAAAAATAAATAATAATAAGAAAGAAGAATTATTTATCTCTATAAAATAAATCCATCTTCACTCCAATTATTAAGTATGGTTTAAGAATCAAATCTATCTTCATATAAAATGCCTAATTTTATGTCTCATATAAAATTAATTCTAAACAACTATTAATAACTCCAAAATTAAAACAAGTGAAAATCGCAGCAAAGTTGCTTATACCTGCCTCTTGAAAATGTGTTAAGATAATAGTTTTATATCATTCAAAGCTAAATGTTAAGGTAAAATTAAGAATGGAGTCTCTATATATATGGCCAAGCTAGATTTGACTCTTAAACAATAGGATACTTCATTTCAAAACTGTTGGTGTTGGTTTATTGATGAAAGAGAAAAACTAAATTAGAGAATAGAACACATGATTGATGGAGAAACTCCTTTATAGGAAAAATACTATAATTAATGTTGTTTGTGTATAATTAAAAAATATATATTTTTTAATTAAAATGAATTTATATTAATATTATTGTTAATGATTTTTTTATTTTTTTTTAAATAAAATTGTAATCGATTTTTTATTTTTTATAATATTATATTACATATCTTAATGAATCTTTCATTTTAATTTAGTACCATCATTATATTATTAATTTATTAAAGTGTATTTTTTAAAATATTTAATAATTAATATATATTTTATTTTAAAATTTGATCTAAATAATTAATTGATTTAATTTAATTTTTTTAGATTCAATTACCAATTCTTTTGGATAAATATAAAGTTCAATTAAGATTAGGAAACCATATACAATAAGAAGCATCATATATCAATAAATTTATTTAAATCTTTTTTTTTTTTTTAAGAAATATTGTATATTAAAAACCTTCCAAAACCATATTGGAGTTCCAGATTACATCCATAGTCATACTGTAATTACTGGACTGCCCCAACAGAGGGGAAACCATTCCAGCCAACATAATAGTTGAGCAAAGTAGTGCTATAACTAAGAAAGAAAAGTTTTAGGTAAACTATTCCCCCATTGAAACTAACAGAAATTACCATAACTGCACATAAAATTGCAAGCTTAAACACCCGGCAAGTAGCCCGGCCACGTGGCATGGAGGTCCCCCGGCCAAGGTTCCTCCTCGACATACGTCACCTCCTTTTCCCATAGCACCTCGCCTGTCACCTTGTTTGCAGCTCCCTCGGCATCTGTCGTCGTATCCTGCAGCTGTCGACTTGCCGAGTCTACCTCTGTTGTCTGGCACCCAGTTTGCTCCAGCCCCTTCTCCACTGAGCATTGTTCCTTGGTGTCTCCACCATCGTCTGTTGTTCATGGCATCTCCTCTGAGGTCACTCCAATCGGGTGAGAGGGGAAGGCCTCGCGCATGGAGGCAAGGAGCTAAAGAAGGATCGTTATCTTGTCATCTATGGACTGCAAGTGGAAGTGGAGGTCCTCCACCCCCTGGCAAAGTTCAAACACTAGTCCATAGATGTTGTCTAAGATTTATCGGAGCTACACTCCATTGTATAAGTCAGATGGTTGTAAATTTATTTAAATCTTAATGGATATGCAACACTTGAATTAATTTATTATATTTGAAAAAAAAAAATTATATTTGGTTAGATATATTTATATTTAAAAGTACATATATGAGGGTGAGGGTGAGGGTGGGCGTGGGGCATAAATTAGAGAAAATGAATAAATATATTTTCTTTAATTTATACCCCACCCCCACCCTGAGGGCATAAATTAGAGAAAATATATTTATGCATTTTCTCTAATTTATGCCCTACACCGACCCTTACCCATATATTGGTGGGGGTGGGGCATGAGGGTGGGGGTGGGGCATAAATTAGAGAAAATGTATAGGTGGGGGTGGAGCATAAATTAGAGAAAATGTATTTATACATTTTCTCTAATTTATGCCCCAACCCCACCATGAGGGTGAGGGTGGGGTATATATTAGAGAAAATGTATTTATACATTTTCTC
>ML779328.1:721357-731378 GCA_009831015.1 Picea engelmannii
CATACATGAGGGTGGGGGTACATTTTCTTATAGTGGGGGTGGCACATAAATTAGAGAAAATGTATTTTGAGAGTGGGGGTGTGGCATAAATTAGAGAAAATGTATTTATACATTTTCTCTAATTTATGCCCCACCCAGGGAAATACATTTTCTCTAATTTATGTCCCACCCCCACGCTAAGAAAATGTACCCCCACCCTCATACATGTACGAGGGTGGGGGTAGGGCATAAATTAGAGAAAATGTATTAATACATTTTCTCTAATTTATGCCCCACCCCCACCATCATACATGAGGGCGGGGGTACATTTTCTTAGCATCGGGGTGGGAGAGAAAATGTATTTTGAGAGTGGGGGTGTGGTATAAATTAGAGAAAAAGTATTAAATTAGAGAAAATGTTTTAATACATTTTCTCTAATATATGCTCCACCCCCACCCTCATTTATGAGGGTGGGGGTGTGGCATAAATTAGAGAAAATGTATTAATACATTTTCTCTAATTTATGCGACACACCCACCCTCATAAATGAGGTTGGGGGTGGGTCATAAATTAGAGAAAATGTATTAATACATTTTCTCTAATTTAATACATTTTCTCTAATTTATGCTACACCCCCACCCTCATAAATGAGGGTGAGGGTGGCGGTAAGGCATAAATTAGAGAAAATGCATTAATACATTTTCTCTAATTTATAAATACATTTTCTCTAATTTATGTCTCACCCCCACGCTAAGAAAATGTACCCCCACTCTCATATATGAGGGTGGGGGTGGGGAAAAAATTAGAGAAAATGTATTAAATTAGAGAAAAGTTATTAATACATTTTCTCTAATTTATGCGCCACCCCCACCCTCATTTATGAGGGTTGGGGTGTGGCATAAATTATAGAAAATGTATTCAATTAGAGAAAATGTATTAATACATTTTCTCTAATTTATGCCCCACCCCCACCCTCATACATGAGAGTGAGGGTACATTTTCTTAGCGTGGGGGTGGGACATAAATTAGAGAAATGTATTGATACATTTTCTCTAATTTATGCACCACCCCCACCCCCACCCTCATTTATGAGGGTGGGGGTGGAGAATAAATTAGAGAAAATGTATTAATACATTTTCTCTAATTTATGCCCCGTTCCCACCCTCATTTATGATACATTTTCTCTAATTTATGCCCCGTTCCCACCCTCATTTATGATACATTTTCCCTAATTTATGCTCATTAGAGAAATTTTATCATAAATGAGGGTGGGGATGAGACATAAATTATAGAAAATGTATTAATACATTTTCTCTAATTTATGCCCCGTCCCCACCCTCATTTATGATACATTTTCTCTAATTTATGCCCCACCCCCACCCTCACCCTCATTTATACATTTTCTCTAATTTATGCCCGACCCCCACCCTCGTAAATGAGGGTGGGAGTGGGGCATAAATTAGAGAAAATGTATTAATACATGTTCTCTAATTTAAATACATTTTCTTTAATTTATACCCCACCCCACCCCTCATTTATACATTTTCTCTAATTTATGCCCCACCCCCACCCTCGTAAATGAGGGTGGGAGTGGGGCATAAATTAGAGAAAATGTATTAATACATTTTCTCTAATTTATACCCCACCCCCACTCTCATTTGCATAAATTAGAGAAAATGTATTAATACATTTTCTCTAATTTAATACATTTTCTCTAATTTATGCCCAACCCCCACCCTCATTTGCATAAATTAGAGAAAATGTATTTATGCCCCACCCCCACCCTCATAAATGAGGGTAGGGGTAGGGCATAAATACATTTTCTCTAGTTTATTCCCCACGCCCACCCCCATTTACGAGAGTGGGCATGGGGCATAAATTAGAGAAAATGTATAAATACATTTTCTCTAATTTATGCCCCACGCCCACCCTCATTTACGAGGGTGGGGGTGGGTCATAAATTAGAGAAAATGTGTAAATACATTTTCTCTAATTTATGCCACACCCGCACCCTCATTTACGAAGGTGGGGGTACATTTTCTCTAATGTAAGCCCCACCCCCACCATCATTTACGAGGGTGGGTGTGGGGCATAAATTAGATAAAATGTATTAATACATTTTATCTAATTTATGCCCCACCCCCACCCTCATTTACATTTTATCTAATTTATTCCACACCCCCACCCTTATTTACGAGGGTGGGGGTGGCGCATTAATTAGATAAAATGTATTAATACATTTTCTCTAATTTATGCCCCACCCCCACCCTCATAAACGAGGGTGGGGATGGGGTGGAGCATATATTAGAGAAAATGTATTAATACATTTTCTCTAATTTATGCCCTACCACCACCCTCATAAATACATTTTCTCTAATTTATGCCGCACCCCCACACTCATTTATAAGGGTGGGGGTGGGGCATAAATTAGATAAAATGTATTTATACATTTTCTCTAATTTATGCCCCACCCCCACCCTCATCACCCTCATTTCTGAGGGTGGGTGTGGGGCACAAATTAGAGAATAGGGGTGGGGCACAAAATAATACATTAATACATTTTCTCTAATTTATGCCCCAACCTCACCCTCATTGGGGGTGCCCCACCCCCACCCTCACCTACATTTTCTCTAATTTAGGCCCCACCACCACCCTCATAAATGAGGGTGGGGTTGCGGCATAAATTAGAGAAAATGTATTAATACATTTTCTCTAATTTATGCCCGACCCCCACCCTCAAAAATACATTTTCTCTAATTTATGCCCCACCCACACCCTCATCACCCTCATTTATGAGGGTGGCAGTGTGGTATAAATTAGATAAAATGTATTAATATATTTTCTCTAATTTATGCCACACCGCCACCCTCATAAATGAGGGTGATGAGGCTGGGGGTGGGGCATAAATTAGAGAAAATGTATTTATGAGGGTGGGGGTAGGGCATAAATTAGAGAAAATGTATTAATACATTTGAGGGTGGGGGTGTGGCATAAATTAGAGAAAATGTATCAATATTTTTTCTCTAATAAATGAGAGTGGCGGTGGGGCATAAATTAGAGAAGGGTGGGGGTGGGGCATAAATTAGAGAAAATGTACTAATACATTTTCTCTAATTTATGCCCCACCCCCAACATCAAATTAGAGAAAATGTATAAATACATTTTCTCTAATTTATTCCCCACCCCCACCCTCATTTATATACATTTTATCTAATTTGAGGGTTGGGGTGGGGCGTAAATTAGAGAAAATGTATTTAAGCATTTTCTCTAATTTATGTCCCACCCCCACCCTCACCCTCACCCTCATAATTTATGTAAAAAAGGGTGAAGGTCGGGGTAGGGCATAAATTAGAGAAAATGTATTTATACATTTTCTTTAATTTATGCCTCACCCCACCCTCATTTCTATAATGTATGCCCCACCCCCACCCTCATAAATGAGGGTGTTATGTCTCTAATTTATGCCCCACCCCCACCCTCATATATGAGGGTAAGGATGGGGCATAAATTAGAGAAAATGTATTTATACATTTTCTCTAATTTATGCATTTTCTTTAATTTATGCCCCACCCCCACCCTCATAAATGAGGGTGAGGGTGGGGGTGGGGCATACATTAGAGAAAATGTATAAATAAGGGTGGGGGTGGGGCATAAATTAGAGAAAATGTATAAATGAGGGTGAGGGTGAGGGTGAGGGTGGGGGTGGGGCATAAATTAAAGAGAATGTATAAATACATTTTATCTAATTTATGTCTCTAATTTATGCCCCACACACACCCTTAGGGGGTGGGGCTTAAATTAGAGACACAAATTAGAGAAAATGTATTTATACATTTTCTTTAATTTATGCCCCACCCCCACCCTCACCCTCATTTATTAGAGATTTATGAGGGTGAGGGTGAGGTTGGGGGTCGAGGTGGGGCATAAATTAGAGAAAATGTATTTATACATTTTATCTAATTTATGCCGCACCCCCACCCCCATTTAAATACATTTTCTCTAATTTATGCCCCACCCCCACCCTCATTTATTAGAGACCCTCATTTGTGATGGTGCGGGTGGGGCATAAATTAGAGAAAATGTATAAATACATTTTTTCTAATTTATGCCCCACCCCCACCCTCACCCTCATTTATTAGAGAAAATGTATAAATGAGGGTGGGGATCGAACATAAATTAGAGAAAATGTATAAAGGGTGGGGCATAAATTAGAGAAAATGTATAAATACATTTTCGCTAATTTATGCCACACCCCCACCCTCATATACATTTTATGAGACTGGAAGTGGGGCATAAATGAGACAAAATGTATAAATACATTTTCTCATGAGAGTGGGGGTGGCGCATAAATTAGAGAAAATGTATTAAATTAGAGAAAATGTATTAATACATTTTGTCTAATTTATGACCACCCCCACCCTCATAAATGAGGGTGGCAGTGGGTCATAAATTAGAGAAAATGTATTAGGGTGGGGGTAGGGCATATATTAGGGAAATTGTATAAATAAATGAGGGTAGGGGTGCGGCATAAATTAGAGAAAATGTATTTACATTTTCTCTAATTTATGCCGCACCCCCACCCTCATGTATTTATACAATTTCTCTAATATATGCCCCACCCCCACCCTCATTTATGACGGTGAGGGTGGGGCATAAATTAGAGAAAATGTATAAATACATTTTCTCTAATTTATGCCCTACCCCCACCCTCATAAATGAGGGTGGGAGTACATTTTCTGAGAGTGGGGGTGGGGCATAAATTAGTGAAAATGTAATTATACATTTTCTCTAATGTATATATGAGGATGGGGGTGGGGCATAAATTAGAGAAAATGTATAAATACATTTTTTCATGAGGGTCGGGGTGCGACATAAATTAGAGAAAATGTATTAATGGGGGTGGGGCATAAATTAGAGAAAATGTGTAAATACATTTTTTCATGAGGGTGGGCGTGCGGCATAAATTAGAGAAAAAGTATTAATACATTTTCTCTAATATATACCACACCTAAATGAGGGTGGGGGTGGAGCATAAATTAGAGAAAATGTAACCCCCACCCTCATACAACACACCTAAATGAGGGTGGGGGTGGGGCATAAATTAGAGAAAATGTAACCCCCACCCTCATACATGAGGGTGGGGGTACATTTTCTTAGCGTGGGGGTGCGACATAAATTACAGAAAATGTATTTTTGGAGTGGGGGTGTGGAATAAATTTGAGAAAATGTATTAATACATTTTCTCTAATTTAATACATTTTCTCTAATTTATGCCCCACCCGGGGTACATTTTCTTAGCGTGGGGGTGGGACATAAATTAGAGAAAATGTATTTACATTTTTTCTAATTTATGTCCCACCCCCACGCTAAGAAAATGTACCCCCACCCTCATGTATGAGGGTGGGTGTGGCGCATAAATTAGAGAAAATGTATTAATACATTTTCTCTAATTTAATACATTTTCTCCAATTTAATACATTTTCTCTAATACATTTTCTCTAATTTATGCTACACCCCCACCCTCATAAATGAGGGTGAGGGTGGGGGTCGGGCACAAATTAGAGAAAATGTATTAATACATTTTCTCTAATTTATAAATACATTTTCTCTAATTTATGTCCCACCCCGACGCTAAGAAAATGTACCCCCACTCTCATATATGAGGGTGGGGGTGGCGAAAAAATTAGAGAAAATGTATTAAATTAGAGAAAATTTATAAATACATTTTCTCTAATTTATGCCCCACCCCCACCCTCATTTATAAGGGTTAGGGTGTGGCATAAATTATAGAAAATCTATTAAATTAGAGAAAATGTATTAATACATTTTCTCTAATTTAATACATTTTCTCTAATACATTTTCTCTGATTTAATACATTTTCTCTAATTTATGCCCCGCCCCCACACTCATACATGATAGTGGGGGTACATTTTCTTAGCGTGGGGTTGGGACATAAATTAGAGAAAATGTATTTATACATTTTCTCTAATTTATGCCCCACCCCCACCCCCATCCTCATCCTCATTTATGACGGTGGGGGTGGAGCATAAATTAGAAAAAATGTATTAATACATTTTCTCTAATTTATGCCCTGTCCCCACCCTCATTTATGATACATTTTCTCTAATTTTTGCCCCACCCCCACCCTCATCACCCTCATAAATGATGGTGAGGGTGGGGAAAATGTATTTATACATTTTCTCTAATTTATGCCCGACCCCCACCCTCATCACCCTCACAAATGAGGGTGGGGTTGCGCCATAAATTAGAGAAAATGTATTTGGGGTGGGGCATAAATTAGAGAAAATGTAGAAATTGTATTTAGGGTGGGGCATAAATTAGAAAAAATGTATAAACACATTTTCTCTAATTTATGCCCCACCCCCACCCTCATAAATGTAAATGAGGGTGGGGGTCTAATTTATCCCGAACCCCCACAAATACATTTTCTCAAATTTATGCCCCATCCCCACCGTCATAAATGTTAATGAGGAATGTAAATGAGGGTGGGGATCTAATTTATGCCTCACACCCACCCTCATAAATGTAAATGAGGGTGGGGATGGGGCATAAATTAGAGAAAATGTATTTATATATTTTCTCTAATTTATGCCCCACCGCCAATACATTTTCTCTAATTTATGCCTCACCCTAAATACATTTTCTCTAATTTATGCCCCACGCCCACCCTCATCACCCTCATAAATGAGGGTGGGCGTGGGGCATAAATTAGAGAAAATGTATTGGGGAATGAGGGGGGTGGGCGGGCGGGCCATAAATTAGAGAAAATGTATTATTAGGGAGGGGGTGAAGCATAAATTAGAGAAAATGTATTTATACATTTTCTCTAATTTATGCCCCAACCCCACCCTCAGGCATAATTTAGAGAAAATGCATTCTCATTTATTAGGGTGGGGAATAAATTAGAGAAAATGTATAAATACATTTTATCTAATTTATACCACACCCCCACCCTCATAAATGAGGGTGGGTGTACATTTTATGAGAGTGGGTGTGGGGCATAAATTAGAGAAAATGTATTTATACATTTTCTTTGATTTATTCCCCACCCCCACCCTCATAAATGAGGGTGGGGGTGGGGCATAAATAAGAGAAAATGTATAAATACATTTTCTCATGAGGGTGGGAGTGGGGCATAAATTAGAGAAAACGTATTAAATTAATGAAAATGTATTAATACATTTTCTCTAATTTATGCCCACCCGCACCTTCATAAATGCGGGTGGCGGTGGGGCATAAATTAGAGAAAATGTATTAGGGTTGGGGTGGGGCATAAATTAGAGAAAATGTATAAATGAGGCTGGGGGTGGGGCATAAATTAGAGAATGTATAAATACATTTTCTCTAATTTATGCCTTAGGGTGGGGTTGGAGCATAAATTAAAGAAAATGTATTTATACATTTTCTCTAATTTATGTTGCACCCCCACCCGCATGTATTTATACAATTTATCTAATATATGCCTCACCCCCACCCTCATTTATGATGGTGGGGGTGGGGCAAAAATTAGAGAAAATGTATAAATACATTTTCTCTAATTTATGCCCCATCCCCACCCTCATAAATGAGGGTGGGAGTACATTTCCTGAGAGTGGGGGTGGGGCATAAATTAGTGAAAATTTATTTATACATTTTCTCTAATTTATGCCCGACCCCCACCCTCATTTTTCATTAATTTATGCCCCACCCCCACCCTCATTTATGAGGGTGGGGGTGGGACATAAATTAGAGAAAATGTATAAATACATTTTCTCATGAGGGTGGGGGTGCGGCATAAATTAGAGAAAATGTATTAATTGGGTGGGGCATAAATTAGAGAAAATGTATAAATACATTTTTTCATGAGGGTGGGGGTGCGGCATAAATTAGAGAAAATGTATTAATACATTTTCTCTAATTTATGCCACACCTAAATGAGGGTGAGCGTGGGGCATAAATTAGAGAAAATGTATTAATACATTTTCTCTAATTTATGCCCCACCCCCACCCTCATACATGAGGGTGGGGATACATTTTCTTAGCATGGGGGTGGGACATAAATTAGAGAAAATGTATTTTGAGAGTGGGGGTGTGGCATAAATTAGAGAAAATGTATTAATACATTTTCTCTAATTTAATACATTTTCTCTAATTTATGCCCCACCCAGGGTACATTTTCTTAGCGTGGGGGTGGGACATAAATTAGAAGAAATGTATTTACATTTTCTCTAATTTATGTCCCACCCCCACGCTAAGAAAATGTACCCCCACCCTCATAAGGGTGGCGGTACATTTTCTTAGCGTGGGGGTGGGACATAAATTAGAGAAAATTTATTTTGAGAGTGGGGGTGTGGCATAAATTAGAGAAAATGTATTAAATTAGAGAAAATGTATTAATACATTTTCTCTAATATATTCCCCACCCCCACCCTCATTTATGAGGGTGCGGGTGTGGCATAAATTAGAGAAAATGTATTAATACATTTTCTCTAATTTATGCCACACCCCCACCCTCATAAATGAGTGAGGGTGTGGGTGGGGCATATATTAGAGAAAATGTATTAATACATTTTCTCTAATTTATACCACACCCCCACCCTCATAAATGAGTGAGGGTGGGGGTGGGGCATATATTAGAGAAAATGTATTAATACATTTTCTCTAATTTATTCCACACCCCCACCCTCATAAATGAGGGTGAGGGTGGGTCATAAATTAGAGAAACTGTATTAATACATTTTCTCTAATTTAATACATTTTCTCTAATACATTTTCTCTAATTTATGCTACACCCCCACCCTCATAAATGAGGGTGAGGGTGGCAGTCGGGCATAAATTAGAGAAAATGTATTAATACATTTTCTCTAATTTATAAATACATTTTCTCTATTTTATGTCCCACCCCCACGCCAAGAATATGCACCCCCACTCTCATATATGAGGGTGGGGGTGGGGAAAAAATTAGAGAAAATGTATTAAATTAGAGAAAATTTATTAATACATTTTCTCTAATTTATGCGCCACCCCCACCCTCATTTATGAAGGTTGGGCTGTGGCATAAATTATAGAAAATGTATTAAATTAGAGAAAATGTATTAATACATTTTCTCTAATTTAATACCCACCCACCCTCATACATAAGAGTCAGGGTACATTTTCTTAGCGTGGGTGTGGGACATAAATTAGAGAAATGTATTTATACATTTTCTCTAATTTATGCACCACCCCCACCCCCACCCTCATACATGAGGGTGGGGTTGGAGCATAAATTAGAGAAAATGTATTAATACATTTTCTCTAATTTATGCCCCGTCCCCACCCTCATGCATCATACATTTTCTCTAATTTATGCTCATTAGAGAAAATGTATCATAAATGAGGGTGGGGACGAGGCATAAATTAAAGAAAATGTATGAATACATTTTCTCTAATTTATGCCCCGTCCCCACCCTCATTTATGGTACATTTTCTCTAATTTATGCCACACCCCCACCCTCATTTATACATTTTCTCTAATTTATGCCCCACCCCCACCCTCGTAAATGAGGGTGGGAGTGGGGCATAAATTAGAGAAAATGTATTAATACATCTTCTCTAATTTATGCCCCACCCCCACCCTCACCCTCATTTATACATTTTCTCTAATTTATGCCCTACCCCCACCCTCGTAAATGAGGGTGGGAGTGGGGCATAAATTAGAGAAAATGTATTAATACATTTTCTCTAATTTATACCCCACCCCCACTCTCATTTGCATAAATTAGCGAAAATGTATTAATACAGTTTCTCTAATTTAATACATTTTCTCTAATTTATGCCGCACCCCCACCCTCACCCTCATTTGCATAAATTAGAGAAAATATATTTATGTCCCACCCCCACCCTCTAAAATGAGGATAGGGGTGGGGCATAAATACATTTTCTCTAATTTATTCCCCACGCCCACCCTCATTTACGAGGGTGGGGGTCGGACATAAGTTAGAGAAAATGTATTAATACATTTTCTCCAATTTATGCCCCACCCGCACCCTCATTTACAGT
>ML779329.1:0-12442 GCA_009831015.1 Picea engelmannii
GATATTAGGATCTTATGGCATAGTGATTGGTATGCATTGGTTGGAATTGCATGATGTGATACTTAACTTTAAAATGAAATGGTTAAGTTTGACGGATGATTTGGGGCAAAGTAGAGTGATTGTAGGAAGAAACCAGGGAGTGTCCTTGAGGTTCATTTCTTCCCTACAATTGTAGAAGAGTATGTGAAAGGGATGCAGACTATATGCAATATTAGCACTAAACGAAAAGGGAAAGGAGGAAGGACTAGAAAACCTTCCTATAGTGCAAGAGTTGGTAGAGGTGTTTCCAGAAGAGTTACTTGATTTACCACCCGAAAAAGAGTTGGAGTTTACAATATAATTGAAACCAAGAACTGAACCTATTGCAAGAAATCCTTACCGGATGTCAACGCCTTAATTGAAGGAGTTGAAAATGCAATTGAAGGAATCGTTGGATTTGGGACTTATTCGTCCAAGTGTGTCACCTTGGGGTGCACCGGTTATTTTCGTGAGAAATAAGGATGGATCATGGAGAATTTGTATTGACTATCGTCAATTTAACAAAGCGACGATCAAGAACCAGTATCCATTCCCAATAATAGATGATTTGTTTGATCAGATGAAAGGAGCGATGGTATTTTCAAAGATTGACTTGAGATCAAGATATCACCAATTATGGATTAAAGAAGAAGATATCCCTAAGACCGCTTTTAAGACGAGATTCAAACACTGTGAGTTTACAGTTTTACCGTTTGGATTGACAAACACCTCAAGGGTATTCATGAGTTTGATGAATGGGGTGTTCCGTGAATACTTGGACAAGTTTTTTCAAGTTTTTATTGATGACATATTGATTTATTCTCGGAAGAAGGAAGAGTATGATGAACACTTGAGGTTGGTCCTACAGTGCCTAAGAGAAAATAAATTGTATAGGAAACTATCAAAATGCTCTCTTTACCAATCTAGGATTCACTAATTGGGACATATCATATCTGGCGAAGGTATCATTGTGGATCCAATGAAAATGGAGGCTATTATGGAATGGTCGGCACTGACAAACATACAAGAAGTACACAGTTTTATGGGTTTATCAGGATATTACCGATGATTTGTCGAAGGATTTTTGAAGATAGAAAATTCGATCACAGAATTGCAGAAGAAGAACAAGAAGTTCTTATGGACTGAGGAATGCATGAAATCATTTCAAAGGATCAAAGAGTTGATGACGATAGTGTCGATACTAAAAGTCCCCAACATGGACAAGGAGTTCTTGGTATGCACGGACCCATCCAAGGAAGAGTTAGGTGGAGTTTTGATGCAAGACAGTCGAGTGATCGCTTACATTTCAAGGAAATTGAGAAAGCATGAAGAGAACTACAAAACACATGACTTGGAGTTATTAGCTATTGTTTATGCCTTGAGAGAATGGAGACATTATTTTATTGGACGAAAAATCAAATTAAATACAAATCATTGTGGATTGCAGCATATTTTTACACAAAGTGACATGAATGCGCGACAAAGTAGTTGGTCATAATTACTTAGCGAATACGATTTTGAAATTACTTACATTAAAGGAAATGTGAATTGAGTGGCATATGCATTGAGTAGGAGACCACACTTATTTACGGTATTACCTCTCAAGATGAATCTTTGAGAAAAGATTCTAACCTTACAAATTGATGATGACTGGTATAAGGAAGTTAAGAATAATATTGGACAAGATACCATGATGGTATCGAAGTATGAAGGTTATTCACTAGAAAACGATGGATTGTTGATATTTAACGAAATAATTTATGTATCGCTTGACAATGAATTAAGAAGTTTGATCTTGAGAGAAGCTCATAGGGTAGTATACATGGCTCATTCGGGAATCATGAAGATGAAGGTAGACCTTAATCCTTTATTCTTCTGGAAGGGAATGGAAGCAGACATAGTTGGTTACGTGGAAAGATGTCTAGAATGTCAGCAAGTGAATGTTGAACATAGACATCCAACAGGATTGTTACAGCCACATGTTATTCCAAAATCTAAATGGGAGGTCATTTCGATAGACTTTATCATTGGATTACTATTGACAGAAAGGAGACACAAGTCAATTTTTGTGGTAGTTGACACTCTGATGAAAAGTGCACACTTCATTTGAGTATGTATGACGTATCAGGCACCAAACATAGCTAGAGTTTTTGTCAGCAAGATTTTGAGATTACATGGTGTTTCAAAAAGAATCATATCTGATCGAGGATCGGTGTTTACAGGACGATTTTGGGCCAGTTTCCAAGAGGCTTTGGGAACACAACTAAACTTTAGCACAACTTATAACCCAGAGACAGACAGGAAAAAAGAAAGAACCAACCATATTTTGGAGGATATGATATGTATGTATGTAATGGAAAAACATAAACGTTGGGAGGAATTCTTTCTGCTACTAGAGTTTGCATACAATAACAGTTATCAAAGTACAATTAAGATGGCCCAATTTGAGTTTCTTTATGGGCGACCGTGTTGGACACCGCTAACTTGGGATCGACTCGAGGACAGGGTTCTGGTAGGACCAGAAGTGATTCAAGAAATGGAAGAACAAATGCAAGCAATAAAACAGAGGATTAAGGAAGCACGGGATCGACAAAAGAGTTATGCTGATGCGCATCGCATATATCACAGTTATGAAGTTGGAGACAAAGTCTTCTTGTGGGTAAAACCGAACAAGAGTTCGATCAAATTTGGAAAGGGTAATAAAATATCTCCTAGGTTTGTGGGACCCTTCAAAGTTGTGGAAAGGAATGGACCCGTGGCTTATCGACTAGCCTTGCCTTATTATTTGAGGCGTATGCACGATGTTTTTCATGTATTTGTTTTGAGACATTATATTAGTGACCCTTCACATGTTATCGACATGAGTTCATTGCAATTGTTAGACGAGGGTGCTCTCATGGCAGAGCCAATCCACATTATGGACCATCTCATTCGAAAGCTACGTTGTCGAACAATTGATCAGGTCAAGGTCCAATGGGACAATTATAGTCCACACTCAACTACCTGGGAGGATGCATATGAGATGCATCAACAGTTTTCTTACTTGTTTGAAAGATTAGACAGATAGATCTATGTCAGATGCATTATTTACTTGCTTTCATATACTGTACAAACTTCGGGATGAAGTTTAAAACAAGAGGGGGTGTATGTAACATCCCTCTCTATTGAACACACTATTAATGAATTATTATTTGAGGACATTTTCTTGCAAGGGATCTAGGTATGGTACACTGTGATTTCATTCAGATTATAGGTTATAAATGATGATGTTGATGTGTTGGATCATTTATTATATTGATGTATGTATATATATTGACAGATGCTTTTGACAAGTCACCCTGAGTATGCAGGACACATGACAGGTTATGATGTCGATGGAATCAATGGGCTCCCTTGGACCCCATATTGAGTTAGATACTAGATTGTAATGTTTGAGTATTTCATTATTATGCACATATGATGTATGATGGATTTTAGTATGATTTATGTATATGGATTTTTGACACTTTTTTGTCAGTGCATGCAAGATTGATGATGTTTTTTCTAATCTGAATCACATAAGGAGTAAAGGGGCCTTGCAAAGAAACCATATATTGAGGGAGAGGTGTGGCAGCGTCCCTGTCACAACCTAATAGCACTCTCGTCGTGACCAGAAATGTAGGTTAACGATTACCTAGTTTGGGTGGTCCATGATGTTGTGAGGGAAGACTGAGACAATCACTCACGAATATTTCTAAGGGGAACACAATAAGGCGGAGTCCTTATTCCTTATAAGCCCTTAGTCTCTCACAAGGTCGACCAAATGGAGTATTGACTCCAAGGGGTGGGACAAACTTCCAAAACAAGTCAATGTGAGTGGCACCCTTAGAGCACAAAGATGTGTCTTGAAGGGCACATTGTGCAATTGAAACCTTAGTCAATAAACATAGGTGGCCTAGAAAACATTGGAATGATTAGACCTTGTTGGATTAAAATAATTAATTAAACAATAGATTATTAATTATTAAAGCCTAACAGAAGTCTAAGTCGAAGTCTAAAACTAAATAAAGGACTAATTGAATTGTGACATGAGTTAAAGATTTGAAGGAAATCAAATGTTAGGTAATAGTAAGTAAAAACCTAAAGAATTGATAAAATGCACATGTATGCATGAAATTATTAAAAAGGGAATCTTTATTTAGAAATAAATAACAACTTGAGAGAATGGGTTGTGCATAGAATAGAATTGAGTCAACCAACCCTAGCTTATCTAGAAGAAGACTCCTAATCCAACTCTAACTAAAATCTAGTTAGGAGACACCCATTAATTAAGGGATTGGGGAACTAAGAGACAACTAAGAGGAAAAGTAGGAACACATGGGGAAATGTGAGGAAAAGTGGATTTTAAATAAAAATAAAAGAGAAATTACTTGTGCAACCTGGGGAGAATGTGACACATGTAGTGGGTAAATAATCCTTTAACTGAATTATTAAAAATTAATGAATTATGCATGAGGGACAGATGCCTATGAGGAAGATTTATATAAAGAAATTGATGTAGAAGGGAAGGGGATCGAACTTTTGGGGAACACTGTTATGCTTCCAAATTTTTTATTAACTGTGTTTTACTTGTGAGAGTTGGGACTCCAGGCTTGTGAAAAGAGTAGAAGCTCTTCCTTGCAAGGAAATCTTGGAAGCTATTGTGTTCTGGTCTTTGTTCTTGGACCCTTTGTGGCTGAGGAGGCTAAGGGGGAAGAAGAGTACCCCTAGCATTGGTTGGGAAGTACCGGTGAAGTCTCTGTGATTAGCAAGCAAAGGAAAGGAAGGAGAGAAAGACTTGAAGGCCATATTCATTACACAACATTCATTGGTTGTGGTGTTTTTTTTTTATATTATGAATTCATTTATATTATGTGTATTAGTATAATAGATTGATTGAAACACTGTAGAATCAATGGAAGGTCTTAGTTCCAAGTGTTGAGTTTGTTGTAAAAAATTAATAGTTACAATGTTATATTTTAATCCTCTCCGTAATTTCGGATGTTTTCCATACTCTAATCGAGAGACCTTACCCTCATTGTAGAATGTGAATTTTATTATATATAGTCTATGTTTAAAGTCTGTATTTTATTCCATAATTGAAGTGTATGTGAGCAAAGTTTTAATTGAGGTTATGTTAGGAAATTAACAATGCCTTGTTCGCCTATCAAATAAGGATGTAGTTCCGACTGTATCGTGAGTCTCTGGATAATATTCATTGAAATCCTAAATTAACTATATCATGTTTTTCTTGGTTGAATTCGTTGTTGAACCCGAGTTACTTGAAGCATGAATGTCAGTGTTAAATTGAAATTAAATCCAAAGTTTTGGAACCGAGGGAGGCTTGTTAAAGTCTTAGGAATTGACTTCTAACATGTAGTGTGAAAGCCCTTTTCCTTAGAAAATTCATGCATGTGACCTTGGGATATAACCTAGCGCTAGCCAAGGGCACTATTCAGAATTTCAGGACTCCACAACTCTGGAGGTTTGTCAGCCTTAACACTCCCTTCCACCCAATGTGATTACCAGATGAATTCGGTCGTAAGTCGAGTTGATCGGCAGTTGTAGGTTAACCCTACTCTTTCGCCATCCTTAGTAAATTTAATGATTTTAATCTAAGGGCTAACATAGATTTTCCTCACACGGGAGTCTATGGTGGAGATCCACTTCGGAACTCCGGACTTCGTGGTTTTTCCCATTTCACAACTTAAATTGGATTACTCGGATCACCGAACCACCGAAGGGCTTGGGGATCTAACGGCTTACACTTTCCTTGATCAACGAACGACTTCTACTCCAGAGTTTAGAACTCTGGGAGTTTCTCACTTTTCGTAACAACGAATCATTTTTTTCGAAGTACGAATCCTGAACAATTCAGAGATCGACGGTTCTCGCACCTAGCTCTGATCTATGGCTAAAATAAACTTCGGGACTTTGGGCTTCGAAATTTTTTGCTACTTCAATTCACATTACCTCCGAACTAGTGAAGGTTGAACCCACATATATGACGGTCTTTGATTAACCGTCGTCAATGGTCAAGATTAATTCTGGGCTCAAGGATTTCGAGACTTTTCTCACCAACACAACTTCCACCCACCACCGCCCAAATGGAAGAATTCTGAATACTTGGAATCTATCGACACGTGTACACAATGCTCGATGATAAGGATTTAATCTAGACTTCAAGACTCTGAGAGTTCCTTAACTTTTAAAAATCTCGACTCAGTTTCTCTGAAGTGTTGAATTACCAAACCTCTGAAAATTGAAGGCTCGTAAATCTAACGATCCTCGACCGATCGCTAGATCTACAACTATCCTTCACTTTGGGACTTCGGAGCTTCGAGGTTTTCTTAGGCTTATTCTGTTACAACTCAAACTCGTCAAATCTTCAAACCCCTTGAGGATACAATGACTCACATTCCTCTTCGATCTACAATGTATACTCACTCCGTGACTTCAGGTTTTGGGGCTCACTTAGTACAACCAACTAAGGTCCGCCGAAGTAACGGAGCTCGAAGGTATTAGGGTTTTCAAGTGCACATCTCCTATATAATCGAATGATCATGAGGATTCGACCCCTCATGGTCAGATCTTGACCGCTACCTCCTTCAAAGGGATTCCACTCATTTGATTTTCTCTCTTGAACCATGCACACGCTTCTTCTCCTGAGCTCCATCCTTCCGATTTTTAAGACCTCTGCCCGACTTGAGAGAGGTCTATGTGCACACCGTGTGTTTTTTCTCATGAACCTGGGCTTTCAATGAGCCTTTCTACGCACTTCTGGAGTTGTCTCTAGAAGGGTTTCATTGTGACACCTAGAAGAGAGAGACTTCAGGTTCCTTATATAACTTATTAATTCATTCTGAGAACAGACCTTCACTCATTGCAGAATTTTATTCATCACTTTAGCGGTTAGTTTACAAGGTACAAATTAAGCTTATGATCTATGTTATGCATCAAAGATATTTTTTCTCTCATCCTCCTTTCCTCCTTCAAATTTTTAGGTGGATCAGACATCTATCTACTTGGTTGTACCATGTAGGGTTGTCACCCTCATTCTAGTAAACCTAATAAGTTTGAAATTGTCATAATGATAGATTTCTTATTAATGGTCTATGGTTTTTACTGTAACTTTATGTCCAGATATTAATGGAATCATTATGATCCTTAAATTGAATAAGATGATGAATTACTGTAATAATATGCATTGGGCGTTATGAACTGGTGATAATGTGACTAGGTTTTTCTGTGTTGAAGAAAATATAGCTAAGTATGTTGGTAATATAATTGATGTTTGGATTGGACTAAAAATATGGGAATTGGATACTTCCTTGTTCCTCAGAACAGTGACCAGTCCTAAGACCTTAAGTGGTAAAAATCAATCAGATTAATCCTAGACTTGAGCATTAATTATGTGTCTTGGAGATCCTAACCTTGCAGGTAGCAAGGGTGATTTTAAGGATGGAAATTTATTTTAAAATGTAGAAACCTTTGCGAATCTTACTAATCCTTCATTTGCCAACTATAAATGTTTGGCGACATTTTTGTAAAAATATTCAAATTAGAAACTGTCAAAACCTTGCCAACTAATCCTTCCTTTGATTTATTTTGTTAGAAGCAATGATGTTGTGTGATGAAACTGGTTGTGGTTGATCTTGAATAATCGTGATGTTTTACCCTTGTTGTATGTGATAATTATGTGATATGGCAGATCATTAATACATTGAAGTTGCATCTAAATCTAGTTGTGCAATGAGATGAATGAATTAGATTGTGTATGACTGAAGTATGTTAATATCATGTTCAACTTGTTCTAATGATGGTTTCTTAATGTTTTAAAGAGAGAAAAAAAAGGATATATATCTCTTACTATTATCAATTGTTTATGACGTAACAGAGGGTTTTTTATAATTACATCCCCCAACATGGTTGGGTTCATGCTGAGGGAGGGGTGGCTATGAAGTAGCCAAAGGAATGATACTAGGGTGAAAGGAGTGACTATACAACTCACAAAAATTTGGGAGTTTTGAACAATGGAAAGTATAGTGACCAACCTCTTTTCAAATGGTGCAAGGGTGTTGTGTACTAATGCATGTCTTTTTTTTGTGTTGGTTGGGCTTGGCCCTGGTTGAAATTGTCATTTCCCTCGGCATTACTAAAATTTCTCCCTTGCCTATATGATTCTAATTCATTCAAATCCTCATCATATTATGCCCTATGGTTAGTGGTTGTTTACTAAGATATCTTTGGGTGAATCCAAAACCTTAGCCAATTGGATAAGATGGATATAGTCCCAAGTTAATGGAAGGTGGAGGTGAAGGGGTAAGGCTATTTGACCTGGATGGAAAAGCACCCATTAAGGGAGTCCTATTGTCAACCCTAGATGGTTGAAGGTAAACATAATGGGGGCACTAATGTCTTGAGGTGGTGGAAAGATAAAGGGGAGTTCTTGTGAAGGGATTTACTAGTTGGTTCTCTTTGAAATATTGGGACTACTAGGGGAAGGTGTTTCATAGATAGATTATGTTCTAGATTGTGGTGGCGAGATTGAGGAATCACTTTAGTGATTAGTGTCTACTCCTAAGTTGTTCAGAGGCCTCTCATATGAGAGGGGTTGTTCTTATATAAAAGAGGAAAATTTGCATATGTTGGTTAAACCCATATATTTAACTTGGGGAGGAGTGTTATGATAAATTCCAAGTAAGGATAAATCCTTCAACAAGATGGGGGGCATCTCTACCAAATATGGGATGGATTAAGTGTTGCCTACGATGGATAAAACATTGTCGGGATTGGCTTTGTGTGGAGTTCATAATATGTAAGTTGATAAATGGTGAAAATTTTCCCTAACATCAAAACTACATGATGTCTAATATTGATGATGTAATCGCCTCCATTGCATACATATAACTATGCCCTAGAAGTATGTTATAATTCAGTGGGGAACTAATGAATTCTATGTCAATCAAGATTATTTACCTTGATAACTCAATGGGAACATTTCCCTAGAAGTCTATTCAAGTTGAGAAGTCCCACCATTAAAGGAATAATAGTCAAGGGGACTAATTCTAAGGACCCTAGATTATTCCAAACCAAGGAAGACATTATTCAAGTGAAATATCCTTCATCCATAATGCATCAATGAATAATAAACATTTCAATAGAGATGGAGATTTAGAATGCAACGAAAGTGGGGAATCATGGTTCTACATTGTCTACATCAAATTTCAATGACCTATAATCTAGAGGACATGTGCCTCATATAGTATCCTACAAATCCTTATATTGGCAAGGGAAAAATTGAATAACCTCTAATTTTAATGGAATAGAAGGAGATTATCTTCCAAAACATTGTAACTATGAACAACCCCTAGAATGAGGATTATGTGTGGTGCCCTAGAGAGGAATCTTGGGAACATGAGGGTGGAGTTTACTTGTGGTCAAGGGACATGCAAAGGGTAACTAGAAGATGGTTGAGAATCTTATTGATTAGAAGATACTAGGTTAAGTGACTCAAATGTTCTATTACATATTTGCATATGCATGCCATTGAATGCCATGTACACATGTTGATGGGGGGGATCTCCTCATTATGATGAGATAGGAGAAGTGGAAGACAATGGTACATACTAGTCCTTTACTACTATTGTTTTTGGGGGGAATGCATTTCATAACACAACCAATTTCCAAGCATTAGGATTTCCTTATGGTGTGAGACATTCCCTGGTGGGGTATTGTTTTTCTGATTAGACCATTGGTTTCACATGCATTTAATTTATGGTATGTTAAGACAATGATGGGTGTAATGATCGAGAACCTCACAAATGGTGCTGATATGGGAAGTTCAAGGTGGGGTGGAACATTATTTCCTAGGCTGGTTTCCATTGGGTTGATTTTGATTATTATTGTTTCTCCTAGAATTGTTATATTGATTTCATCTATTGCCTCCTTTCCCTTAGTTTTGGTTTTTATTGTCTTTTTTTTCATTATCATTATTTCCATTGTTATTCTTACACTTGTTTTTTGTGGTGGATTAGGTTATCTTGGGGATTTTTGGTGCAAATATCTAACTAGGTTGGGAATTAGAAGGGTGAATAAGATTCATACTCAATGGTGGCAAGGGATTAGGAGGGAAGAATTGTCCCTAGTAGGAGGTAGAATTATGTGCGGAATGTTTAGTTAAGGGGGCATATGGTTTGGTACATGGTGGAATCCCATAAGAAGTGATTGGCCCCTGGAAGGAAGTATTGGGTATGTCCTAAGATATTCTAGGTTCCTCATAAGATGTACTAGGTCTCCCATAAGATGCACTAGCCCCACTGTAATGGTTTCCATGAAGGATGGTACCACATGAGAAAGACATGTTGCTAAGTTAATCCATGGAATATGCTAGCACCTCTAATTGAATTTATCATAGAAGAACACCAATGATATGTGATTCTACCAAAATTTAAGGTGGTTCAATTGAAATATGCCTAAAATACTTGGCAATGATCACCTCTTCTTTAGTTTGCATAAGGGTAGTGGCCACATATATGGCAATGGTAGGAAGGACACATTTTAAAACTAGTCCATTAGTAATTTGTTATCTGGGGTAATTTTACACAAGCTCCTCTTATGTTGTCACTTGTGAATATGATCCATGATGTGGGTGGAAGTGGGTTGGTGATAATAGATATCTCAACTTGAGTGTCATGTTAGACAAGTAAATGAAAAAATGTCTAAAATACCTTGGATATAGAGTCAAAAGTGGCATGTGTACAAGTGGTAAATTCAACATACCACTTAGCCACAATTCTTGTGACGGTGCATTGAAAGAGCATAATCATAAAGAAATCTTGAGTTGTGCTATTAGAGGAATGCCATAGATGAAAAGTCAAAACATGGTTGGAGGGGTCCTATCTAGCTCAACCTTTGAATTTATGGATGCTTAATGACAACTTGGTAGGCATGGCTAGCGAAATTGTGCCATGGAGATTAGGGTCACTTGTGAGATTTGTTAAATCTAGCAAGTTCAAGTTAACCATGTATGGAAAATTCTTTTGAGGATGAGGAGGCAAAGGGGACGAAGGAGTTAAAGTAGACATGTTGGAACAAATTGTGGTGTTGCTAGATGATTGTGTTGAATGAGATGGTGGGCCTCTGATTAAAGGAGGAAGACTAGAGAGTCTAATAGAATGCATAGAGTGGTAAGGATTTGTCAAAGTTCACTTAAATCTAGTTCTAATTGAAACCAGTTAGTTATTTTGAGGAAGTGTGATTTATAAATGTTTTTCCATAATGATGTCACCCAAGCTAACAATATGGTCCCAACGTGGTGGTTCAAGTGTGAATAATAAGGTTTATAGGTTGTTTCCAATGGTGATAATATGGTACTAGTGATGAGGTTCCCAATGATCATCAAAAGAAATATAATAAAAATCACACTCCTAAGGCACAGTAACAAGCCTCAAGCAAATCATAAGATCGAAAATGGCTTGCAAATGAACCTCTACCTGGGGTTGATGAAATTCACTGGGGATGTATCCTAAGTGAAGGTGTGAAATTTATGAGTTGTAATGACCTAAATCCCAATGATCTAGGAGGATCTAAGGAATGCTCACAGAGGTCCAGGAGGATCTGGAACACTCACAAAGGTCCCAGGGGGTCTAGAAAAGCTCAAAATTAGACCATCTCAAAAGTTTTAAACAACAACATCATTGTGTAGAGCTCATTTTCATATTTCCAACGATGCAAATGGTGCATCAAACAAAGCTTGTATGAAAATTTTATGAGCAGTCAAAGTTTGGTCAAACCAAGCAAAACAAGGGTGCCACGTGGCACCACCAGAGAGTGACACGTGGCGTGTTGATGTGGCATAGGGTGGCATGGAATATGATGAGTTGGAAGGTGATGTGACATACACAGTCAACAATTAAATTGGCATTTTGTACTCCAAGTGGCCCAATGATGTAATGACACGTGGCATAGGAGGGCCAATGAGAGGTCGCCATGTGGCACCCTCCCATTGGCCTATAATGGCTAGTGTTATATAAAATATATGGATTCAATGGGACTTGACCAATGAGAGGCCACCACGTGGTGCCCTCCCATTGGTCTATAATGGCTATTGTTATATAAAATATATGGAGTCAATGGGGCTCGACCCCATGACCTATATATCCACCAAAGGTCTTAACAAAGACACTGCTACCAACACACAACACATTGTTCCTTGATATACCAATGGAAAATTAGATATTTGAATTTAATATAAAGTTTGGTTGGAAGGGAAAAGGCATTGAGGGCTAAGCCCCCAACCCATAGTTCTTATCATACACCACACGACCAACACCTTAAGTCCACGGGAGGGCTTGACCTTGTATTCCAACGGGAGTTTTCGCCTATATATATATATATATATATA
>ML779329.1:44953-86537 GCA_009831015.1 Picea engelmannii
ATGGTTTTGTTTCCATTAGGAGACATGAGCTTCTTGAAGCCCTCTACAATTGACATAGAGTCTTCTGGTGCACCCTTTTACCTAGACAGGTTTCCCTCCCACAAGATATATATCAGTAATTCATTTTGTCCCTTGCTCCATCCCTTTATCATGTTCCTATACAATCCTGAATCCAAATTTCCCATAGCCCTTCCTCTCCATCCCTTTATCATGTTCCTATACAATCCTCAATCCAAATTTCCCATAGCCCTACCTCATGTCATATATTTTATTTTGGAGTCATCAAGAGAGTTGTTCACGTGATCAATAACAATAGAGTTACATATGAGGAAGACCTACACATTGAGTTCCTCAAACATGGTATTCACTCTATCAGCTTACATATTGTCAATTTGTTTGATTTATTGTGTTGTTTGATCAAGTTCTCCTTTCACATGGTTCCACCATATCATCCACCCCATTTTGAAATCAAGGTTTAGTTAAGATCCTACAATTACATGACCATCATGATTGGACACACTTAAATACCTGTTATCAAATTTAGTTAAGATCCTATGTGAATGGCATAATGTTTTTTTTTTTTAAAACCCCAACATTGGTCGCTTTAGCGACTAACATGTTCGTCGCTAGTATAGCCAATTGGTCGCAAACACCAACGTGTTAGTCTCTAGAGCGACCAACGTGTTAGTCGGTCGAGTGACCAACATGTTAGTCAGTCGAGCGACCAACATGTTCCAACATTTGGTCGCAAACTAGGTCACTTGGTCGTTCTAGCGACTAACTGATCCTCCTTCATTTGACCTTTTTAACTGATGGTTTGATCGCTCTAGCGACTAAAATTCATCGTTCTACCAACTAACATTCGTCGCTAGCCGAAATTTTCCCTATTGTGAATAGGCTTATTTTCCCGGTCGCTAGACCGGCGAAGATCCATGTGTGGCCGCTAGATTGATGAATGGATTCCGACGAAAAAAAAATCATCATGGTTGAAAAAACGACTCTATGCCGACGAAAATTCATCTCTACTTCATCGCAAAAATGTTCAAATTTAATAGTGATATACCATAGAAGCATACATAAATACATTTATCTAGTATCTGAACTCGAATACCCAATATGAAGGCTTACTTCCGAAAAAATCAGCAAGATGGAAGAGTGAACTATCATCACTAAGTTGTTGAGTATTAATACTTTTGAAGGTCCAAAAGTTCTTCAGTGGGGAGGTGTGACCCAAGAAGATCTAAGCAACACTCACAAAGGTCCCAGGGGATCTAGAAAATCTCAACTTTGAACATCTGAAAAGTTTGTGAAAACAACATCATTGCGTAGAGCTCTTTGTCAGCTTTCCAACAACGCAAACGATGCGTTAAACATAGCTCGTATGCAAAAATTATGAGCAATCAAAGTTTGGTCGAACAAGGGAAAACAGGGTACCACGTGGCACCACCAAAGGGTGACACGTGTCATGCTGATGTGGCACAAGTTGGCATGTCACATGATGAGTTGGAAGGTGATGTGACATACACAGTTTTGAGTGCTCAACACACCCTAAAAGCTTTTATTAAATTCTGTCACTTTTGGGTACCACTTGTTTTCTTTTGTTTTGTTGTATGAATTGAGTCCACTGTGGAGGGATTGCTAATTTTGTTTTCATGTCTTTTCATCAATCATAGTGGATTTTTTTTAACCTGTCAATATGAAAACCTTTGTGTTTGAAAGAACTTGGCATTCTAACTAAGAATTTGGAACTAAAATTGTGACTAGCACGCCTGTGTTCGACGTCGAAAAAATCCAAGCAAGTAAAATGACCACACAGTAACAATATTCGTCGATCCTTGATGTATCATCAGCATCGGTAAAAGGCGGAGTAAGTTTGTGATAGTCGTTCTCCAAGAAGATTCAGGAGTTAGTTGATTTCCCATCGGCTTCGGTGAAATACAAGAGGGATAAACATTGACATGAGCCATGATAAACCCCCGATAGTCGATGACGGACACGTTTTTTCAAGGTCGCTGAAATTTCAAAGGGTTAAGTCATTGAAATTTTTTGCATGGACACATCGCCAACCCCCGATGCACTTTCGGCATCGGCAATTTTCAAGGGGCTTAATCCGGGAGCACTTTCTTAAGCTTATCGTCAATCATCAATCCTTGATACTTCTTCGGCGTTGATAGGGTAGGATTTGTTGTTAAAACGATTAGCTAAGGAAAATTCCTCGATTTTGAATAACATGATTAAACAAAGACACTAGTTTCAAGTACCATGTGTCTTTGCCACGTAGGCATTTTGTAAAGCCTAGTTTCGTCCCGAGTCACCTTAGGTTTCTTTATGTCCTAATCACATTTATGAGTCAGCTTTCCCACGTCATCTCTATATGATAAGATGATCGACATTGGAATTTTTTCCAAGATATATCAACGAACAGTGTTTAAAGAGAAGCCTCGACTCTCATTCCACCAGTTAGATTAGCGAAACGATGGGATGTTTTCAGCACGAGATACGATTGGATTTTGCCATTTAATAGTCCAGATAATGTTTTTCTCCACATACGTTACTACCCCGTGTACCAATTGAACAACGAGAATTTGAAATTGTTCATAGACCACATTATATCCTGCGCACGCACCGCCAACCTACGATCGAATTTAATTTTAACATAATGAAGATATGGCAGCAGATTTTGTAGAACCACTCATATCCCGAATTGAATAACTGATGCGACAAGGTAAGTATGATCTCTGTTTAAATCACTAAGACAACTTCAAACACCTCCATTTTGCACATAATTTTCCATTTCCAGAGTAGTCGAAGAAGCAAAGAGAGCATCTCAAGAGTTGCGTTTGATTTTTCAGACTATCAAAACCAGGTTAAGCTAGCAGAAGAGGAAAAAATGCCTCCAAGAAAGTCAACAACCAGATACTCGCCGAGGGCACCGAAGTTAAAGAAGGTTGAGATTGGTGAATATTTTTCTCCCGGCACTACGAGGCAGTTAGAATACACTCCCAAGGCAAAACCATTCATTAAAACTTCAAACAAGAAGGAATTCATTCAACCCCCAGCTTTTGGCGATATAGAAGTGACCATTGGATCTAAAATAATGCTCCCACAGTGGGGAGATCTATTCAACAGAATCAACCAAGAGGATTCTTAGCACCATGATTTTCATGGATAAGGTTAGAGGTTTGTCAACAATTTTGCAAAGTCATTTATGTTAGCACCCATATTGTTTTTATGCCTGGCATCATATAACAACTCCAAGGGTCAGTTTCAAAAAGAAGGTTTTCATTTATTATTTCCATTTCCATTTGCAACTGCGCACTGCAAAATTTGCTACACCCTGCGCAAAGCGCTTTACCGCGCAAAGGATTATGTCATGCACTGGATTTCATCGCACATAGGATGTTATCGCACAGTGTATTTCGTCGCGCAGTGGGATTTTGTCGCACATAGGATGCTTTCGCACAGTGGTTTTCGTCGCGCAATGGGATGTTGTCACACATAGGATGCTTTCGCACAGTGGATTTCGTCGCACAGTGGGATGATGTCGCGCATAGGATGCTTTCGCGCAGTAGTTTTCATCGCGCAGTGGGATGTTGTCATGCATAGGATGCTTTCACGCAATGGATTTCATCGCGCAGTGGGATGTTGTCGCACATAGGATGCTTTCGCGCAAAGGATTTTCCTGTGCACATGCTACAGGTCGCGTTGCGCAAATTACTGGTTTAGTGGTAAATTTCAAGATCAATTTCTGACCAACTAGAGGGGAATTTTGAAAATCCCCAAGAGGCTTTTGTCAAGGACAAGCCAAATAATACAAACCTCTCTCATATTTGAAAAATGTGTCACTTATTGGGAGATTCGAACGAATATTTGAGCCCTATTTTTTCATCTTTCATGATTTCTTGTTTGAGACATGTTTTTACGACACGTATTCTATCCATCTAGAGATGAATTTCAAGAAACCGAGAAAGGTTTTTATTTATAACGCGCATAACTACAAAACCATCTCTCAGTTTATAAAAATATTTTTTATCAGTGAGATACGATGTCATCTTTAATGCCTATTTTCCTAGTTTGTTGCGCATTTCGTTGTGTTTTTTGTTGTAGGTTACTGTTGCATAGCAGACTTGTTGTGCAGGGGTGACAGAGTGTCCACCAGTGAAAATGATGACTTATCACAACCATAGGGTCGAATTTTTATCATGATCAATTATTGTAAATAATATCTACGATTATGATTTGGAAAAGTCGGGTTTCCAATTTTTATTAAATCTGTTGAAGTTATTTCTCTCTTTCAAAGAAAACGGATCCATGATTCCAGGAGAGAGTAGCTCGAACCTAACAGCTAAGGGTGACATTAGATTTCTATATATGGGGATCATTTTTATGTAAATGGTGTTGGTTGGCAAATTTGGTAGACGATGGCTATTGTATGTAATCTGAAGTTTTGACCAGAATTTAATGCAAAGGTCCTGTGACTTGATGAAAAGATCCTAGTTGTAACAGTTGGATGTATTGTGATTTATTTCTCTTCATGTGTGATTTATGTTATCTTTATTTCATATCTTTTATGTCTATTTCAGAATGAATTTTCGAACCTACATATTCGTTGTACAACGCCCCTTATTCGCACCACTTAGACAAAATGTTTTCATCTAAAGCTAACTCTGAATTCTTCCATAGCGGCGCTCCTGAGTTATTTCCTGTAATTTCTCCCGCCACACATTATGGTTTACACTAAAGATTGTTACTCGCCTAGCCTTATCCTCTTGAGTCCAGTCTGTGAGTAATTTGTCCCGTCTTTTCCTCAGACCGACCCCATAGCCCAAGTCTTACTTTTCTATGTCAATATAACCAGAACCCACTTTATCATAGGTGTTAAATCTAGCCATTGTTTTCAAATTCATATCATGCACGGAGACCACGCCATTTCTAAGAGAGCCCTCTCCAGATCCAAAAGGCTAGTTTTGGGTATCAAAGTTGGTTGAAAAATTTACCTTTGTCATCATTTTATCGGCCAAATAGATTTACGAAGTACTAACATTCTAGCGTCGTTGTCAGGAACGGAATTGAATAGATTTTCCCTAGGAAGAATGACATTGTTTTAGTTCTAAGGTCTGAGAGCATCAGACACTTAGGCACATATTGGTTGTATTTATGCTCTGGTGACTCCACACATCAGAAAATCAGTTGAAGGTGATTCCACTGGCAGTGGAATCCAGAGCTAAAATTTTCATGGCAACTCCAATAAAGCTTCAAATGTGATTCAAAGACTCCACTGGAGAATGAGACCTGTGGACAGAGATATGGAAGAGCAGTATGGAAAAATAAGGTACTCGAGATTAAGTTTAGTTCAAGAAGTACTTTTCTATTTTATCAATATCTTCTTGTCCTTTCCTGAGTTTTTCAAACGAATATTTCTTCACTTACTATGTTCAAATGAATCCCAGAGATCTACCCTTGTATATCCTTCATTGTAAACTGTAGGTATACCTCCTTCTTGTATAGCCGATATTCACCAAGCTCCTTCTTCTTAACCATATGATATTCATGATCATTCTTGTGAGCTTAATGAAACCAAAGCTGATCTTGTACCTTCTGTTATTAATCTTGTACCCTCCAAGATTCAAGAAAGATATGGTCCTCTTAAATTGCCTTCCATCCTTCATGACTTTCCTCTGAAACATTATAAGTACCTTCCTAGGTTTAATGGAGAGCTTGATGGACATTCAGCTGAAAAACATATTCAGGTCTTTGATCATTTTATAGACCTTTTTGAGATTGAAAATGATGATGTGTCTATGAGGGCCTTTTCTCAGTCCTTACAAGGAGATGTCAAAGCATGGTTCAGACATTTGAATCCTCAGTCAATTAGCTTGTGGGATGAATTGAGGGAAGATTTTCGTAGATTTTGGGGTGAGATAAAGTCATGGAATCTACTCCTTTCAAAGTTTTATGCCATGAGAAGAATGAAAGATGAAACCATCTCAAATTTCAATAGGAGTTTTGTTAGTCTTTAGTATAAACTACCTAAAGAATTCCAACCTCTTGAAGTTACTGTCATGCTCCATTATGTAACAACCTTTCAATCAGACTTATCTTTTCTTCTGATGGAGAGGAAGTCTACGTCTTTGCAGCAGATATTCAATAATTCTCAAGAAGTGGAAGACAATCTTCAAGCATGTCAAAGTTTTCAAAATCAAAATTTAAAGAGTGTTGCTAATACAAAGAACAATGGTGTAGCAGAAGAACATGAGATTGTGCATAAACAAGAAGTTGATTTACATCCTGATCTTTGTCATCATGAGCAAGAAATTGGTTGTTTTATGTATTCATTTGTAGATAATCAAGAAAATGAATTTGCAAATCAGCTTGTTGAAGAGCAAGTTGATGTCCCAAGTCTTTTCTTGTTAGATGACATTGTAGATGTTGTTGATTTTCCTATATATGATGAATATGATGACGGTTATGATGTTGACTTCCTATAACCACCAGTTGCACGTTCTCTATCAGAAAATGTTCATTTTCAACAGTGTAATGAGAGCAATCGGCCTACATATCACAGTTACAAAGAAGAATATGAAGAAAGTATCGAATCAGCTAAAGTAAATTATTTACCTTTATGCTTTGCTTCATTTAAATTGTTGAAAGAAAATTTAAAGATCATCACTGAGCCAAAGGAATGTGTGTTGATGCAAAATCACACTGATTCATGGGAAACAATTGACAAGAAATTGCAGCAATCTTCTCATGTGTTTAATGACCATGTTGTTTGTTATATGGAAGGTTTTATCAGTTCAAAATTACATCCATTGGTCAAGGATGAATCTAAAAATGAGTGTGCTCATAAATCCAAAGAAATTGAAAAATGTGCATATGACAGCAGTGAAGAAAATGAAGCAGGTTTTGAATCAAGTGAAAGAACATTGCCATTGTGTTTTTCTTCTTTCGAATTGTGGAAGAAAAATGTTTATAATGTTTCAAATCAGAAATCCTCTAGGCATGATGTTGAATATGGAGGAAGCAGTGGACTTGCAAATGAAAATTGTCTTCCATTATGTTTTTCTTCCTTTGAATTGTTGAAAGTAAATCATGAGATAACAAAGGAAGTAGAGAAGTCTGACTGCATTCACAGTGACATTGTTTTACATGAGAAAATTGTTATTAGTTAGGAAGACCAACAACCTTCTCATGCATTTAATGATCGTGTTGTTGATTACATAGAAGGTTATTTCAGTTCAGATTTGCAGCTTGTGCTCAACTACCAGCTTGGAAATAAATATGATGGTCAATCAACGTCAATGGTAGATATGGATTGCTTTCCACCAAGGGTTTCATTTCAGCCAACACTGTCTTCTGATTCAGAAGATTGTTATTTCTAGTAGTCTCAACAAATTTTTCAGCCTCTTGGTGGAAATCAACAGGTTAAATCACATAAAAATGAGAATGCGGTGGAAGGGATAAAACATGGTTGTTGTTGTGTGCATGTTTTAGAGGATCCATTTCCAGTTTTGGTGGAGGCGACAAATAGTCCCAATGTTTTTAATTTTTTGAGATTTGAATTTGTAGATAAATTTTTGAATGGCTTATCAGTAAACAGACTTTGGAGCAACCATGTGCAAAGAAAGAAAAAAGCGGATAAAGTGTTTGCATAGTTGCATTGGAATTTTGATTTCACTTGATTGGCATCATTTTCAACAGCTAGGGTAGGTAGGACTGTGAATAAGCTTGGTACTATGAGCATTTATTTTAGTAATTTGCAGTTTTCATTTTCATCTTAGTTTCAGATTTTAGTTTGGATTATATACAGTTTTGGGTTTTCAGTGGATGAAGGTTACAAGTTACAGTTGGAAAGTTGAGTTTGGGAGAAGCCCAATGGATTGGCACCTGGTCTACTGTTCTTTGCTACCTCACAGGGAGGATAGCATCCCCATTGGAGCCAATTGTTAGCACCATGATTTTCATGGCTAAGGTTAGAGGTTTGTCAACAATTTTGCAAAGTCATGCATGTTAGCACCCATATTGTTTTTATGCCTGGAATCATCTAACAACTCCATGGGTCAATTTCAAAAAGGAAGGTTTTCATTTATTATTTCCATTTCCATTTGCAACTGCGTGTTGTCGCACAATGGATTTCACCGGGCATAGGATGTTATATGTGCCATAGGATGTTATCGCACAGAGTATTTTGTCACGCAGTGGGATTTTTCCGTGCATAGGATGCTTTCGCGCAATGGGATAATGTCGCGCATAGGATGCTTCCGTGCAGTGGATTTTGTCGCGTTGTGGGATGTTGTTGCACATAGGATGCTTTCGCGCAGTGGTTTTCATCGCGCAGTGGGATGTTGTCGTGCATAGGATGCTTTCGTGCAATGGATTTCGTCACGTAGTGGGATTTTGTCATGCATAGGATGCTTTAGCGCAGAGGATTTTCCTGCGCACATGCTACAGGTCGCGCTGCACAAATTACTGGTTTAATAGTCAACTCAAGATCAATTTATGACCAACTGGAGGGGAATTTTGAAAATCCTCGAGAGGTTTTTGTCGAGGACAAGCCAAATAATAAAACCTCTCTCATACTTGCAAAATGTGTCACGTATTGGGATATTCGAACGAATATTTGAGCCCTATTTTTCAGCTTTCATGATTTCTTGTTTGAGACATCTTTTTGCAACACGTATTCTGGCCATCTGGAGATGAATTTCAAGAAAACGAGAGAGGTATTTCTTTATAACGAGCTTAAATACAAAAAAATCTCTCAGTTTCTAAAAATATTTTTTTATCAGTGAGATACGATGTCATCTTTAACATCTATTTTCCCAATTTGTTGCGCATTCTGCTGCGTTTTTTGTTGTAGGTTATTGTTGTGCAGCAGACTTGTTGTGCAGGGGTGACAGAGTGTCCAGCAGTAAAAATGATGATTTATCACAACCATAGGGTCGAATTTTTATCATGATCAATGATTTTAAAGAATATCTCAGTTACGATTATGATTTGGAAAAGTTGGGTTTCCTATTTTTGTAAATCCGTTGAAGTTATTGCTCTCTTTCAAAGAAACTGGATCCATGATTCCAGGAGAGAGTAGCGCAAACCTAACATCCAAGGGTGACATTAGATTTCTATATATGGGAATAATTTTTATGTAAACGAGGTTGGTTGGAAAATTTGGTAGACGATAGCTATTGTATGTAATCTGAAGTTTTGACCGGAATTTAATGCAAAGGTCTTGTGACTTGATGAAAAGATTCTAGTTGTAACAGTTGGATGTATTGTGCTTTCTTTATCTATGTATGTGCTTCATGTTATATTTATTTCATATCTTTTCTATCTATTTCGAAACGAATTTACAAACCTGTGGATTTGTTGTACAGCGCCCCTTGTTCGCGCCACTTAGACAAAACGTTTTCTTCTAAAGCTAACTTTGAATTCTTCCATTGCGGTGCTCCTGAGTCACTTCCTGTAATTTCTCCCACCACACATTACGGTTTACACTAAAGGTTGTTGCTTTCCTAGCCTTATCCTCTTGAGTCCAATCACTGAGTAATTTGTCACATCTTTTCCTCAGACCGACCCCATATCCCAAGTCTTACTTTTCTGTGCCAATATAACCAAAACCCACTTTATCATAGGTGTTAAATCTAACCATTGTTTTCAAAGTCATATCCTGTGCGGAGACCGCGCCATTTTCAAGAGAGCCCTCTCTAGATCCGAAAGGTTGGTTTTGGGTCTCAAAGTTGGTTGAAAAAGTTACCTTCATCGTATGTTTATCAGCCGAACAGATTTACGGAGTACTAACAAGGATTAATCGGAGTTTATCCCACACAACAACCCGGATGTAAGGGTGCTCGATGACCAAGTTTTACTGAACATTCGACAGTCGTTCTTGCACATGGTATCTTGTCAAACTCTAGTTTTCCCATTCATCGAGACCTTGAGTTTCTTAATTGACCACACAAACACGCAAAAAATTCCTGATCAACGATGAGAATGGCGGGTGTGTCAGCTTTTTTCTCCCAACAGAATTCCATAAGTACTACAAGCTCAGGGACCTGGAGGAGCGGCTGAACACAGACTTTGTGGTGAATTTCTATCAATTCCACGACACCATTCGATTGATGGCCTCATGGTGGAAGGAGGAAAAGAAATATACAAACCAAAGCAATGGTTGGTATGGGACAGTGAACCTAAGGAAGCCATATATGTACTTGATGGCTCTCATCTGTCGATTATACGGGGAAAAGGACTACACCAAGTTCTCGGAGGCATGGATGCCCCTGTCATACACTATGGATATTTCGGGGAGTAGTTTCAACTGGGGAGAAATAATCTCCAAGTAATTGAGCACCAATGTATTGTAGGCTCAAACGTTGAAAGAAGGAAAAGCTCCCACTTTTCACATGGCCTCATATCTGCTAGATGTAATCTGTGCGAGGAATGTCTTTGCTGATATGAATTTGAGTTGGCACATTGTAGAACTTCCTGTTCATGTCTACTTCAACATCCTATGGGAGAACAGGTACAAAAAATATTATTCCCTTATTTGCGATGAATTCATCACCCGGGTTTATTTCATTATATTTAAAAAGAATGCCCCAGGCTGTCTGTAGCAGCCAAGAAAATGATCTCAAAGGTAGGCCATTGGTATCTAGGTGAACACACAACCTATATCAGGGTGTTCGGGGACACCAGAGCACCACATTTTATCCTTGCTCACATCCCATTCCTCGTAGGAGAAATCTTTTATCAGACTATCCTGTAGGGCTATAATGACACTTTGGTCAAGGACAAGAAATGAACATTTATACCCTACGGTTTCCATGTGGGGTTTTATATAGTGGAGGACACGGGTCAAGCTAAACAAGAGGGTTTGAGTCATCTAGAATACAGGTTCCCGGCAGGCCAGTTTCGCAAGCACGACCCTAAAGGCCTTGTCCTCCAACACGCTTGACAAGTCTCTTCTTGTTGGCCATACGCGCATGACAAGTTCGAAGATGAGATTTTTATAGAATGGGCTCAGGATTGGGAGGAAGTATTACAAAGGAAAGCTAACACGAGCATCACCAGGTTCAAAGCTATGAGCATGGATGAGCAGGTCGAAACAATAGAGCAGTTGGCTCAAGAAGCTCTCAGGGATAGAGAATAAATCAGAGCAACATAAACCACAGAGGCACAAAGGAGAGGGTTGTTGTTACTAGAAGGAGCCCAAAGAGTCATCAACCAGCTAGAGAATGACCCTCAAATCACGGAAATGATGAGGATCCCCTCGGACGACCCAATTACAATTAGAGAGAAGCCAAATGGATCAGAGTCAATAAAGTTGAAGGAAATCATCATTCTAGAAAACCCCAGAGTTCTATCACCACAAATTAGATCACTGGTGACCATTCCAACCCAGTTTTAAAGTCCAAGAACACCAGGTGAAACATGTGTGCCAAATCCCCTGTTTGATCTAATAACCATCTATGACAACGAGGAGAGTTTATAGGTCTCATTGGTAATGATGATACCAATTACAAAGGAGAAGGAACCTGAGAAAACATCTACTCCAATTCATGATGCATCAATTCAAAACCCTCCGTAGGGCGACCATGAGGCTGAAAGTGTCTTAGACACTGAGTTTCTCGACCTGTCAGGGACTCCAAAAGACAGCTTCAAAGAGGAGCTAGGATCGGGTGGACAAAAGGAGGAAGTGCAACAGTAAGAGATCGACACTTCAATAGTCGATCACCAAGTAAGTATTGAACCTATCACTGGCTCTTCAATTTTGGTCGATACCTCACCAGTCGATGAACACCAAATGTAGGTCGAGTCATTAGAGAACATGAAAGAAGTACAGGAACCAATCCTAAAACAAATAAACACAATAGGGAGTCTAGGAAACACTCTAACCTGGGGAAAACAAAAAATCCATGAGCATGTTGATGAGGTCGTCGATATATAGGCGATTGCTTATGACAGGAAGAGGAAAGCTATCATGAAAAGGACCACCAAGAAGAGAATACTCATGTTGGATAGCTTGATTCTCATCACCGCGGAGGAGAAGTTGCTCAGTATAGAACATGCAAAGACATCTGAGCTCATCGGTGCAGGGATGGATATCACTAATGCCACGTTGGATCGAGAAAGGAGAGATGAAAAGGAATTGGATGCTACACTAAAGGATCTAGATCATCTACTCCATTTGGAAAGATACTATCAAGACTCAACGCAGGCCACGGTGTTTCTAAAGAATGAGTTCCAAGATGATTATGCAAAGTTCACAAGCGAAAGACATATTTTCACTACAGGGATAGTCGATTTCTAAGAAGATACCCTTATGGAACTGGCAACCTGCAAGGACGTGGAGAGATGGTATAAAAAAGAATACCAAGCGGTAGAAATAATTGACTACATCAGCATTGTGCAGAAGGGTCAAGACACAGAGGAGCATGGTATTCGAGTGCTAAGGGATAGCAACATCTCTTGGATCAAGAAAGCAATCGAATACTGGGTAAGTATGGCCCAGGAACCTCAACGGGAGATACAGAAGAAGTGGGCCAAGTGCGAAAAAGGATGGAAAAAGATCAGTCGGGAGATGAAAGGCATTGGCCTCCCATAATTCATCTCACCCGAAGACTTTGTCAACCTACATGACATAGTCAAGCGACATGCAGAACAAGACTCGACATGGGAAGTGGAGATCGCACAAGTGGAAAGCATGACACCTGGTCAAGTACAACAGTTTATGGAACATTCAATCAAGGCTCATGCAGTTCTGTAGCATTTGAATGCCAAGATCATCAAATACAGAGAACGAGCAGTAGAAGTGAAAGAAATCCTTTTAGCCCTGATGGATCAGCACAGGTTCTTGTATGCTAACACATGTGAGGATATCTTCGTCAAGTGGTAAGAATATGAGAAGATTCAACCACTCCAGTAGAACCATGAGATGATTTCCAGAGAAAAAAGAGATCAAGCGCCATGTGGCACTATTTTGTTTTACTTAACTTAAACTTGTAGCAGTTATTTTTAGTTAGTTATTCTTTATAAAAAAAGGATTGAGATTTTAGAAAATGTCGATGGTTTTGGGAAGAGACCCTCTCTTTGGGAATTGTAAAGAACTATTTTTGAACAACCTTAACTAAGAAGTCATGTTTAGGACCAAAGACAAAAAAAAAAAAAAAATCATCAAAGGCGTTATGTGATTGGATTGAGGAGGAATTACTTCCAACTTTTATTTCAGTAATTGATGTTGTAACGAGTAAGATTTTATGAATCTATTGATAAGTTATATGTTTCAATATTTTTGCAGTTCTTTTTTTCTTAATGATGGAAAGAAAATCGTTGTGTTAATGTGTGATTGATGATCTAAGGAAAATATTTTTCTTGCAATCATCTTATTACATGCATAGTTTTCTTACGATAATTGTATCTCAATCAATGATGAAATACCATCAAGTTAATGTATTAGTACTAGAATTGTAAAAGGTGTGAATATCCTTGTCTGCATGCTTAAGCACGAGGGTTATCCCAAGCTCAACCTTCTTCAGTAGTTAATAATCCCTTCTATCAATTGTTTTATACCAGCACATCTCATTTTATCAGACTCATATATTAAAAGAAAAGACAAAAAAGAGAACATTTAAACTGAAGAAGGAACTTTCGTAGGAAGATATTTTGTCAATCACCAAGTAAAACCCATCGATAAATTAGCTAGATCGAAATATTTGGAGAACCATTCCACCATCAAACGTTGTAGAGTCTAATTGGGCCTCTAAGGTGGGTTTCGTTCTTGTTGTTGAGTTAAAGGGATCTCGGACCCCTCAACAGAATTGGTGCTAGAAGGAGGGCTTGAATGAATGAATGGATAACAATATTCCTGATATAATCTTTTTCATAGACGACAGATTAAAAACAACCCACATGCATGGCTAGTCATTCTCAAGAGAACCCACATACAAATATTACTCCCGAAACGAGTAACTCACCCCAGCACAAGGAAGAAAACCTATTCCCTGAAATATCTTACGCTCTTCCCCATGAGGAGTTGAACTAATTCAAAAGAATCCCAAGAGCTTACACTCGGCAAATTGGATCGTTTCCCTTAGCCCCATTAATTCCTCATAGAAAACAAGTAAGCAGACTAGTGGTCGATACCCTCGACCAGGTTTTTGTTCACACAGTAGAAGACCTGATATATTTTTCCCTCACTGAGATCGAACAATCCCTCAATATGATCCCTGAAACACTAGCTGGTAACTACTCTGAGCTACACGATTTCGAATCTAACAAGGAAGGGTTCAAATCGGATCACTCAGTTTCAGAATCGGACAACATGGAGGATAGCAATGACAATAATTAATAAGGGGGGAATCCACCTCCAAATAATCAAACTTGGTTATCCACATATTCTCTAGAAATCCCAGGACGGGTACATAACCTCCCTTGACATCCAAAAAAATTACTTCCCATGTTCGACCAGAAACCTCCGGATTTCCTGAAGACCATATTAAAAAGTTTATACTAGCTATAATACTGATGAGAATACAACATGAGGATGTAGTATGTAGACTTTTTCCCTATACCTTTGAGAATTCAGCTTCGACTTGGTATTTTAGCTTGCTTGTAGGGTCCATAACTAGTTGGACGAAGTTTCAAAAATATTTCTTAGACAAATTTGCAGAAGAAACCACCACATGAGCTTTGATGTTTGAACTCTTCGCCTCCACCATGAGTTCAAAAGAGAAGGTTAAAGACTTCAATCAACGATTTACCACCATCCTAAACAAATTTCAACCCGAAGCTCAACCTACTCAGGAGTTGCAAATTGAGGTATATGCTAATTCTCTCCCTGCTTCTATTTCCATGTTTGTGAAAAGTGCTGCCAAACATACCCTAGATTAAAATTTCGAGGCCAAAACGATTGAATTCCAAATGAATGGATGCAAGGAGGGCCAGGTCTCACCAGTTAAGAAGGAATTCCAGCCTTCGCCTAGGAGAGGACTGTTGTTGACTAGACCTCTGAGAAAACAAACAGAACAAGGTACTGAAAAGAGAAGCGGGGACATAGAAGACCTACAACGGATGATAAAGAAACTGTCAAATGATATCGTAGATATGAAAAGAAGTGTCGGGGAAGGAAACCAAGGTCAAAGGCCCTATAAACCCTTTTTCAAGAGAAACTCACCTTTCAAAGTGATTGAACCTCCCCCAGCCAACTTAAATATCGACCTGGGTAATGTAGCATCCGACTCTTTTTGTACGTATCATCAAGAGAAACATTCTGAAAGAGAATTTCCCAATGGGTGCACACTCTGAATTTAATGGCCAATCAGTTCCTAGATAAAGTTTCCCTTATCGAACAAGCAAGTTGTTCAACGGTGAACATCGTCGATCAGGAAGAAGTTGAGCCGATGGAAGAAACAACCATGTTGTTATGGGATACTGACTTACCAATGTCTCTCGATGATGTATTTGAGGTTCAAGAACCGCCCGCTGATTTTTTTGGATGTGCAAACGCGAAGTAAGGATCAATCGGTCTCAAATGTCCTTACCATTGTCCAATCTTCAAGGGGAAAAAAAACAGTCGATCACTCAAAAGCATCATTTGTATCCCAAAGAAATCCTATAAACATCCATACACGGGAGTCACCCAAGCTAGACTACAACATAGTAGAATACTTAAAAAAGTTGAAGGCTAATGTGTCAGTCATGGAAATGTGTAGAATTCCCCACCAAAAGAAATTTATGTTACAAGCCTTAAAGTCAATAGAAGCCCCTATAACAAGCACTGACCTAGGGGAGGTTCCATCTCCCACATATCTAAAGAATAAACCAAATGTGAACGCTTGCTTTGTAGATAAAAAATGAAAGGTGGGACAAAAGGCTTTCCTTTTTTATCACTATCGATCCTAATCATGTTGGTATGTCCCTTTAATGGAAACCAGAGGTTAGCCCAGTCCATGCTAAAGTATCCATTTAATTTCTCGGACCAATCTCGACAAACTAGAAGTCAATAAGCTTCTGGTATATCTACTACAATGATGTCAATTACTTGAACAAATTTTAGGTGTGTAGCAATTCTGATCATGACATCCTTAAGTTCCCCAATAAATTTTACCTGAGTTATGTCTAGTTGTATAACATGTTTATCACTTTTCCGCTCAAAAGTGATAAACATGTTATACAACTAGACATAACTCAGGTAAAATTTATTGGGGAACTTAAGGATGTCATGATCAGAATTGCTACACACTTGAAATTTGTTCAAGTAATTGACATCATTGTAGTAGATATACCAGAAGCTTATTGACTACTAGTTTGTCGAGATTGGTCCGAGAAATTGAATGGATACTTCAGCATGGACTTGGCTAACCTCTGGTTTCCATTAAAGGGACATACCAACATGATTAGGATTGATAGGGAGAGTTATCTCAAACATACTGTCATCGATTTAGAAGCCTTCAATGAACCCTCGTCGGCAGATTTCCCTGTGCTAGGAAACTACTCCTGTGATTCTAATTTTGGAAATTTCTCTCCTCTCGCATATGATGTACCTCTAACTCAAAACTCCGAAATGGATTTTCAATTGAATCTACTGGCAGCGGCAGAATAAATATTCTTATGCCAAGAAACTTTGTTGGAAACCGCAGACAAGGTATACGGAGATGAAGAAATAACTAGGCATGAAGAAGTTGATAAATTTCACTCACAAATTTGGAAGTTGTACTTTGATGGGTCTAAATCACAAGAAGGGTCAGGAGTAGGATGTGTCCTCATTGACCCAAAAGGGAAGCGAAATTTTCTATCCTGCTGACTAGAATTTGAATGCACTAATAACACTGTTAAGTATGAAGCCCTATTTCAATGACTAAAGAAAGCCATAGAATTAAGCATTAAAGAACTGAAAGTTTTTGGGGACTCTGAAATTATCATCAAGAAAGTAAATAATACTATACATTGCAACTCATCCCACTTGAGGAATTATCAATGAGAGGGGCATAGGCTAATAGAACATTTTGAGGCCTTTAATATTACTTTGGTTCCCAGGACAAAGAATACTCTTGTTTATTCCCTAGCTATTGCATCCCTTAGGCTATCCCCTTTAGAAGACTATGAAGCCTCCAGGTTCACCGTGGAACTACTCTATAAACCATCAGTACCCAACAATATTTCTAATTGGAAGGTTTTTGAAGGATATGAACAGATTGTATATTTTCTAACCAATCAAGAAAATTTTAAAGATCTGGCTATTGATGATGAAGTATTCCAAGAGAAACTAGTAGAAACTAATTTCCATGAACGAAAGGGAGAAACAAATCACTCTAGTAAAAAACCAAGGTTTCACACAATACTGAAAGGGGTAGCCAATTTGGAGAACATTTTCGACTTGAGGGAAATATTTAAAGGGTCGACAAACACAAAGACGGGTATTTCATGTCCCATATACGAGACTATAAATATAGGAACCCCGGAAAACCCTAAGAATATAAATCTAGGCAAAACAATGTCTAAAGAAGAAAGGAAATCGTATCTTAAACTTTTTAGAGAATATCAAGATGTTTTTGCATGGTCCTACTAAGAATTGAAAACTTATGACACTCACATTATTCAAACAAAATCTCGTTAAAATCCGAAGTAAAACCCTTTCAACAGAAGCTCAGGAAGTACCATCCATCTTTGGAACCCCTCATGTATCAAGAGTTAAATAAATTACTAGATGCTAAGATTATCTTTCAGGTTAGATACTCTGTCTGGGTAGCAAATTTGGTTCCTATCAAGAAAAAGTCTGGGGAAATATGCTTGTGTGTAGATTTCAGAAATATTAACAGAGCATCATAAAAGGATAACTAGCCAGTCCCACCCATGGAACAACTCTTGCATATTGTGTCTGGTTCTAAAATTTTCTCCCTTCCAAACGGTTTTTCAGGTTACAACCAAGTTCTAGTTTCAGAAGAAGACCGATTGAAAACTACCTTCTGAACCAAGTGGGGAACTTTGGCTTATAAACGCATGCCCTTTCGGTTGATTAATGCGGGATCAACCTTCCAAAGGGCCATGGGCGTAGCTTTTCGGGGATTGATTAACATATGTGTATTAGTATACTTGGATGAAGTGATTGTGTATTCAAAGAACAGAAAATACCACATCCAACATCTAACCCATATTTTTGAAAGGTGTAGGAAATATGGAATATCTTTAAATCCTAAAAAAACTATATTTGGTGTCGAGGAAGGGAAATTACTAGGTCATATTATATCTCAAGCAGGAATTCACATATATCTAGAACGAATAAAGGCAATAGATCATCTTCCCTTACCCCACAACCAAAAGGCTATACAATCCTTCTTTGGGAAAATTAGTTTTGTGAGGAAGTTCACGCTCGATTTCGCTACAGCTATCAAACCCTTACAAAAAATGATTCGTAAGAATGTTGATTGTAAGTGGGATGACGAGCAAAAATATTCTTTCAACAATATCAAGACTACAATATCTCAAGCTCCGGTGCTGCGAAGTCCCGACTTTAGTAAATATTTTTTCCTCTATAATTTCACCTCCAACCAATCCTTAGTTGCAGTTTTGACCCAAAGGATGATGATAAAAATGAGGCATCGGTATCCTTCATGAGCACTAATCTCCAAGGGGTTGAATTGAGTTACCTTCTATAGACAAACAATCTTATTTTGTGTACAAAACAGTAAAATATTTCATATCTTACATCCTAAAAAATCACACCAAATTCATCATGCCTCATCCCGCAGTCTGGTCCCTATTCACTTAATGGGAGATGGGGGAGAGAAGAGGAAATTGGATGGCATTTGTCCAAGAATTTGATCTAGATATAAAACCTGTCAAACTAGTGAAGGGACAAGGATTATGTAAATTGGCCGCAAAATCCCAAGACCGAATAAAGGAAGACCTCGGGTGGGAAAATGAATTATCATTAAGGTGTAGTGAAGATTTATACATTACCCCAGGGAAAGAGTCTTGGTATTGAAAACTATTTTACCTCCTGCATCATGGGACTTGCCCAAAAAACCTAAACCCTAAGGAAAGGAGAGCTCTCAGACTAAAATCTGCACAATATCGCCTCATAAATTCAGTACTTTTCCGCGTAAATTATGATGGGGTACTCTTGATATGTCTTGAACGTGAAGATGCAGAAAAGGTTATGAGGGAGCTCCATGATGGTCCTACAGGTGGACACTTTGCAGGGAATACCATTGCTCAAAAAATATTAAGAGTCGGCTATTACTGATCTACTCTATTTAGGGACGCTCATACATACGCTAGAAACTATAAAACTTGTCAAATGAGTGTGGTGAGAGAGAAGAGAGCAATTGTCCCACTCCAACCAGTGACAATATCCAGGTCATTCGAGCAATGGGGGTTAAACATCATAGGGGAGATTACCCCGAGTTCTTCAAAACAACATAAGTACATACTGATTACCATAGACTATTTTACGAAATGGGCAGAGGCCATCTCTAGGAATCATGTGAATGAAAAGGTTGTAATCCAATTCATAGAACAAAATTTGATCACGAGGTTTGGGATGCCCTCCATTCTCTTTTTTTGATAATGCGGCTTATTTTTCTTCCACTCTATTATCAAATTTTTCTCTAGACAAAGGAATCATAATCAGATACTCTGCAAACTACTATCCACAACAAAATGGGGTGGTGAAATCAACCAATAAGAACCTAGTGAGGATCTTGAAGAAAACAGTTGCAGACAATCAGAGGAATTGGCATAGCTCACTTCATAATTCCTTATGGGCAGACAAAGTAACACCCAAGGAAGCTATAGGGAACTCCCCATACTTTATAGTATATGGACAAGAAGCCATTCTCCCAAATGGGTTATATCATACATCCCTTCAGCTTGCTCAGGGTTCAAAAGGACAACCCTCATCAGTTATTCAACAGAGAATTGATACCCTCCTCATGCTGGAAGAGGAAAGGGAGAAAGCAAAATCAAAGTTCGTCGCTCATTAGCAGATAATTAAAATATGGTTTGACAAGCAGAAGGCCAAAGAGAATAATTTTGAAGTAGGAGACTTAATCCTGAAATGAGATAGAGAAAATGAACCTAAGGGAAAACATTCGAAGTTCCAGAATCTGTGTCTCATACCTTTTCAGGTATCCGAGAAAATTGGGGCAGGCACGTATTGGTTGAAAAATATGAGGGGGGAACCCAACGTCCTCCTCTCCCACTCACTCAGGGCATCTCCACCAGAAATAATCAATTATATTAAATGAGTGCAAAGTAGGAGAGGGTATACAGTAACTTCAACGGGGTTATGGACGCTCGTTGGCAGTGATTAATCCAACTCAGGCAAACGCGATCGATGGAACACTATGCTGCAGAATTTTCCACAATAGCAAATTGTGTGGAGCAAGGTATGTGACGTCGGGTTGACTCCACCGGGGCTATGGACACTCACTGGAAGCGGAGCAACATCATATCAAGTGAAGAATTATAACTAAAATGGCCTCAAGCCAGTGAATGCCTTACCCGGCTCTTTTCAAAATGGGGCGTGGGTCACAGTCAAGAGGAACAAAGGTGGAATAAGGGTTAAACTCCATAGGCATACTTGAATTCACGAACAGGGGGAATTGTACATGCATGGATGGGAAATACTCTGATAAAATAAAATCCAGTTAGTTTCTCAACCAAATTTTGCATCAGTTGAGTCTGAGGGAAGGAACAGAGATTCTACTTTCTCCCATAGAATCACCATTTGTTAAGCGCTCAACACACCCTAAAATATTTTATGAAATTATGTCACTTTTGGGTACCGCTGGTTTTCTTTTGTTTTGCTGTATGAATTGAGTTCATTGTGGAGGGATTTCTAATTTGTTTTCATGTCTTTTCATCGATCAAAGTGGATTTGTTTGAACATGTCAATATGAAAACCTTTGTGTCTAAAAGAACTTGACATTCTAACTAAGAATCTGCAGCTAAAATTCTGAGTAGCGTGCCTGTGTTTGGCATCGGAAAAATCCAAGTAGGTAAAATGACCACAAAGTAACAATAATCATCGATCGTTGATGTATCATCGGCATCATTAAAAGGCAAAGTTAATTTGCGCTAATTGTTCACCATGAAGATTCAGGAGTTAGACGATTTCCCATCGGCATCAGTGACATACGAGAAGGATAAACATTGACATGAGCCATGATAAACCCCTGATAGCCGATGACAGATGTGTTTGTTCAGGGTTAGTGAAATCTCAAAGGGTTAAGTCATTGAAAATTTCAGCATGGACACATCGTCAATCGTCGACCCCCAATGCACCTTCGGCATCAGCAATTTTCGAGGGGGTTAATCCGAGAGCACTTGGTTAAGATTATGTCGATCGTCGATACTTGACACTTCTTTGACATTGGCTGGGTAGGATTTGTTGTTAAAACGATTAGCTAAGGAAAAGTCTCTGATTCCAAATAATACAATTAACAGAAGACACCAGTTTCAAGTGCCACGTGTATTTTCCACATAGGCCTTTCATACAACCTAGTTTCATCCCGAATCACCTTATGTTTCCATGTTTCCTAGTCACACTTCCGAGTCAGCTTTCCCGCGTCATATCTTTACAGAAAGAAGGATCAGCATCGGAGTTTTTTCCAAGAGATATCAACGAATAGTGTTTAAAGAGAAGCCTCGACTCTCGATCCACCAATTAGATTAGCGAAACAATGGGATGTTTTCAGCACAAGATATGATCGGATTCTTCCATTTAAAAGGTTGGTTAATGTTTCTCTCCAAATACGTTGCTACCCCGTGCACCGATTGAACAAAGGGAATTTGCAATCTCTGATAGACCACATTATAGCTCATGCCCACGCCGCCAACCTACAATCGAATTAAATTTTAACATAATGAAGATATGGCGGAAGATTTTGTAGAACCACACTCATATCCTGAATTGAATAACTGATGCGACAAGGTAATTATGATATCTATTTAAATCACTAAGACAACTTCGAACACCTCCATTCTACACACAAGTTTCCATTCTCAAAGCAGTCGAAGAAGCGAAGAGAGCGTCTCAAGAGTTGTGTTTTATTTTTGGAATATCAAAACTAGGTTAAGCTAGCAGAAGAGGAAAAAATGCCTCCAAGAAAGCCAACGACCAGACGCTCACCAAGGACACCAAAGTTAAAGGAGGAAAATATTAGTGAAGGTTCTTCTCCCGGCACTACGAGGCAGTTAGAATACACTCCCAGGGCAGAACCAATCATTAAAAATTTGACCAAGAAGGCATTCATTCAACCCCTGGATTTTATCGATACAAAAGAAACCACTTGATCTAAAATAATGCTCCCACAGTGGGGAGATCTATTCAACAGAATCAACCAGGAGTATCACTCGGAGTTTATCCCACACAGCGACTCGGATGTAAGGGCGCTCGACGACCAAGTTTTCCCGAACATTCGATGGTCATGCTTGCACATGGTAGCCTGTCGAACTCTAGTTTTCCCATGCATTGACACCTTGAGTTGGTTATTTGACCACACAGACGTGCAGAAATGCCTAATAAATGATGAGAATAATGGGTGTGTCGATTTTTTTCTCCCGACAGAAGTCCAGAAGTACTACAAGCTAGGCACCCGGAGGAGCGGATGAACACAGACTTCCTGGTGAAGTTCTATGAATTCCATGACACTAGACGATTGATGGCCTCATGGTGGAAGGAGGACAAGAAATTTACAAACCGAAGCAACAACTGGCATGGGACAGTGAACCTGAGGGAGCCATATATCTACTTGATGGCTCTCATCTTTCGATTATACAGGGAAAAGGACTGGCCAAGTTCTCGGAGGCATGGATGCCCCTGTCATACATTGTGGCTATTTCGGAGAGTAGTTTCAACTGGGGAGTAATCATCTCCAAGCAATTGAGAACCAATGTATTGCAGACTCAGACGTCGAAGGAAGGAGAAGCTCCCACTTTTCAGATTACCTCGTATCTACTAGATGTAATCTACTTGAGGAATGTCTTTGTCGGTATGAAATTGAGTTGGCACGTTGCAGAACTGCATGTTCATGTATACTTCAGCATCCTATGGGAGAATAAGTACAAAAAATCTTATGCCCTTATTTGTGATGAATTCATCGCCCGGGTTTATTTCATTATATTTAAAAAGGAATGCCCAAGGTTGTCTGTAGCAACCAATAAAATGATCTCGAAGGTAGGCCACTAGTATCTAGATGAACACACAACCTATATCGGGGTGTTCGGGGCCATCGAAGCACCACATTTTCTCCCTGGTCACATCCCAGACCGACTCATTGTAGGAGAAATATATTATCAGACTATCATGCAGGGCTATAATGCCACTTTGGTCAAGGACAAGAAACGAGCATTTATACTCTACGATTTCCATGTGGGGTTTTATATAGTGAAGGACATGACTCAAGCTAAACAAGAGGGTTTTATTCAGCTAGAATACAGGTTCCTGACAGGTCGGTTTCGCAAGCACGACCCTAAAGGCCTTGTCCTCCAACATGTTTCACAAGTCTCTTCTTGTTGGCCATACGCACATGACAAGTTCAAAGATGAGATTTTTACATAATGGGCTCAGGATTGGGAGGAGGTATTACAAGGGAAAGATAACACGAGCATTACGAGGTTCAAATCTATTAGCATGGATGAGCAAGTCGAAACAATAGAGCAATCGGCTCAAGAAGCTCTGAGGGTTAGAGAAGAAATCACAGCAACAGAAACCACAGAGGCACAAAGGAGAGGGTTGTTGTTATTAGAAGGAGCCCAGAGAGTCATCAACCAGCTAGAGAGCGACCCTCAAATCATAAAAATGATGGGGATCCCCTCGAACGACCCAATTACAATCAGAGAGGAGCCAAATGGATTAGAGTCAATACAATTGGAGGAAATCACTAGTTTGGAAAACCCTAGAGTTCCATCACCACAGATTATATCATCAGTGACCATTCCAACCCAGTTTGAAAGTCCAAGAACACCAGGTGAAACAGGTGAAACAGGTGTGCCAAATCCCTTGTTTGATCTAATAACCATCTATGACGACGAGGAGGGTTCGGAGGTCTCACTGGTAACTTTGATACCAATTACATAGGAGAAGGAACTTGAGAAAACATCTGCTTCAAGTCTTGATGCATCAATTCAAAACCCTCTGCAGTGAGACCATGAGGCTAAAAGTGTCTTAGACACTGAGTTTCTCGACCTGTCAGGGACTCTGAAAGATAGCTTCAGAGAGGAGCTAGGATCAGTTGGACAAAAGGAGGAAGTGCAATAGCAAGAGATCGAAACTTCAAAATTTGATCACCAAGTAAGTATTGAACCTATCACTGGCTCTTCAATTTTGGTCGATACCTCACCAATCGATGAACCCCAAACGGAGGTCAAGACATCAGAGCATATGAAATAAGTACATGAACCAGTCCTAGAACAAATACACAACAGGTATTATGGGAAACACTCTAACCCAGGGAGAACATCAAATCCCTAAGCCTGTTGATGAGGTCATCGATATACAGGCGATCGCTTATGAAAGGAAGATGAAATCTATCATGAAAAGGACCACCAAGAAGAGAAGACTCTCGCTGGATAGATCGATTCTCATCACCACAGAGGAGAATTTGCTCAGTACAGAACATGCAAAGACATTTGATCTCATCGGCGTAGGGATGGCTATCACTAATACCACGTTGGATCGAGAAAGGCGAGATGAAAAGGAACTGGTTGTTGCACTAAAGGAGCTAGATCATCTACGCCATTTGGAAAAATACTATCAAGATGACGCAAGCCACGATGTTTCTGAAGAGTGAGTTCTGAGATGCTTATGAAAATTTCACAAGCGAAAGACATTTTTTCACTGCAGGTATAGTCAATTTCCAAGAAGATACCCTTATGGCATTGGAAACCTACAAGGACGTGGAGAGATGGTATGAAAACGCATACCAAGTGGTAGAAATAATTGACTACATCAGTGTAGTGCAAAAGGGCTGAGATGCAGAGGAGCATGGTATTCGAGTGCTAAGGGATAGCAACATATCTCAGATCAAGAAAGAATTTGAATACTTGGTAATTATGGCCCAGGAACCTCAGCGGGAGATACAGAAAAGTGGGCCGAGTGAGAAAAAGGATGAGAAAAGATCAACCGGGAGATGAAAGGCATTGGCCTCCCAGAATTCGTCTCACCCAAAGACTTTGTCGACTTGCATGACATAGTCAAGCGACATGCAAAACAAGACTCAACATGGGTAGTGGAGATCGCATAGGTGGCAAGCATGACACCAGGTCAAATACAATAGTTTATGGAACATCCGATCAAGGCTTGTGTAGTTCTGCAGCAATTGAATGCCAAGATCATCAAATACAGAGAACGAGCAGTAGAAGTGAAAGAAATCCTTTCATCCCCGATGGATCGGCACAAGTTCCCGTATGCTAACACATGTGAGGATCTCTTTGTCAAGTGGTCAGAATATGAGAAGAGTCATCCACTCCAATAGAACCACGAGATGATTTCTAGATAACAAAGAGATCAAGCGCCATATGGCACTATTTTCTTTTACTTAACTTAAACTTGTAGCAGTTATTTTTAGTTAGTGATTCTTTATAAATAAAAGGATTGACCTTTTAGAAAAGGTCGATGGTTTTGGGAAGAGACCCTCTTTTTGGGAATTGTAAAGAAATATTTCTAAACAACCTTAATTGAGAAGTCTTGTTTAGGACCAGAGAAAAAATTATGTTTTTCATCAAATGTGTTATGTGATTGGATTGAGGAGGAATTAATTCCAACTTTTATTTCAGTAATTGATGTTGTAACGAGTAAGAGTTTATGAATCTATTGATAAGTTATTTGTTTCCATATTTTTGCATTTCTTTTGTTCTTAATGATGGAAAGCAAATCGTTGTGTTAATGTGTGATTGATGTTATATCTAAGGAAACTATTTTTCTTGCAATCATCTTATTACATGCATGTTTTTTTTACGATAATTGTATCTCATTCAATGATGAAATACCAACAACTTAATGTATTAGTACTAGGCTTGTAATAGGTGTGAATATCCTTGTCTGCATGCTTGAGCACGAGGGTTGTACCAAGATCAACCTTCTTCAGTAGTTAAGAATCCATTCTATCAGTTGGTTTATACCAGCACATCTCATTTTATCAAACTCATCTAATAAAAGAAAAGACAAAAAAGAGAACGTTTAAACTGAAGGAGGAACTTTCATAGGAAGATATCTTGTCAATCACCAAGTAAATCCCATCAATAAATTAGCTATATCGAAAGATTTGGAGAACCATTCCACCATCAAATGCTGCAGAGTCTAATTGGGCCTCTAAGGCGGGTTTGGTTCCTGATGTTGTGTTAAAGGGATCTCGGACCCCTCAACACACAGTCAGCAGCTAAGTTGGAAGTTTGTACTCTAAGTGGCCCAATGATGTAATGAAACATGGCATAGGAGGGGCAATGAGAGGCCTCCATGTGGCACCCTCCCATTGACCTATAATGGCTAGTGTTATATAAAAGATATGGAGTCAATGGGGCTCAACCCCATGACCTCTATATGCACCAAAGGTCTTAACAAAGCCATTGCTACCAACACACCACACATTATTCCTTGATATACAAGTGGCAAATTAGATATTTGAGTTTAATAGAAAGTTTGGTTGGAAGGGAAAAGGGGTCGTGGGCTAAGCCCCCAGCCCCTGGTTCTTACCATACACCACACGACCAACACCTTAAGTCTGCGAGAGGGCTTGACCTTGTATTCCGACGGGATTTTTGGCATATTATATNACAATATCACAACGGATTAATAACAACATATGATATTTAAATATGGTTATAACTATATTGTAAACATATGCCAATGAATATGTGCATGGAAGGGAATAGAACCCATGAACCCGCTAAATTTAGCGATGGTTTTAACCACTAAACCAACGAGCCCGCATTTAGTGGGACTCCCACCAATTTTAGCATTTAATTGTCAGTGTGTTTGGTTAGTTACAACTATGTAACAAATTGTAATTAAATGCTTGCCACTAATTTTGGAATTTTGTTAAGAGGGGTGGCCTATTTAATGGAACAAACCCCAATGCATTGTACACACAATTTTGATGCATATTTTAGTCTCATAAAGCGTGCCAAGAGTACGAAGGGTATGAGGCTACACCGTAAAACATGTCGAGGTCACCTTGACGGAATTTCGTGTATTTTATATCAAAATTGCACGATTTTTTACCAGGAACTCAACAATGCACTATGTTTCTACATTTGAACAACGGATTTTCAGAGTATCTTGTAAATTTTGTTTTGTAAGATTATTTTGTAATGCAATTTTGGAATTTTGAGATGATGAAGAATAGTTTTGTTATTTAAAGGGACTTTAAATATGTAGTGATGTATGTCAATTACATGTGTTTGAGTTATTTTATTTTTTGTTGTATTATCTCATTTACATTTCAAATTATTCATCATTTTATGGGTTTATGGATATGTAAGACATTCACATGATATTTTGCTAATAGTCAAGTGATCTTCATTATATTCATTTATATTCTTGAATCTGGTCGGATGTTTAGTATCTACATATGAACTAATTGGCATCTAAGGAATCTTTGGGCTAAATTAATATCAGAGTTTGTTGATACTTAAGGATCATGTGGTATCAGAACTCATGTGGTATTTTCATATCACCCAAGGGGGTGATGCAGTATATGACTCAATCTACATGAGTAGTCACCCATGTGAAAAGCCTAAGATGGGCCACTAAAATTCCTCTTCACAAGAAGTGCCTTAGGGGTATAGAATCATTGATCAATTGTGTGTGGAGTGGCATACAAGGATTCCCACACATCCACAACTTGATATCATATGTAATACCTATATTTCAAGACATTCCCTCGGATACACCCTTACTAATAAAGGAATTCTCTCCTCACCACTAGTCAACTTCTATTTTCATGTTTTTGTGACCTTAGATTGTTTAAATCATTAATCTTACAATGAGGATCCCTACAAATAATTTGAATGTGGGTGTTTTAAAAAAAAAATGACTATCCTTATGTTCGCTACAATATCTCTCGAATTGAAGTTGGTGTATGGGTCATAAGATAGCAAGCTCTGAGAATGATTTGATTAATAGATTAGATTAAGTGGTTAATTTTAAAGGTTTCTTTTTTAGTATGGTAATGTTTGTGCAAAATGTGAGGTGTGAGATTGTTCAACTTAAAATTCATGGAAAAGTAGTTGATATAAATGAAAAGTACTCTAAAACAATTTAGCATATCTTCTCTTTTCTACTTCAATTCCTTCAAATTTTGTGCAAAAATATCAGGTAACCAACTATAAACTCAATGAATATGATAAGAAAAAAGGGAAATGTGGTCTAGGACCCTCTAAGCAAGAAAAATCCTATAAAATCAATACATTGGCACACCTACACAATAAAAGAGACAAAAAAAAGCACAGTTTCATGATTGTGTAAATAGTATTGTACAAATTTTTGAATGGAGATCATGCAATTGTACTGAAACAATTTATGGAGGAAAAAAAGAAAAAAATCAAAAAAATCAAAGCCTATATTTTGTGGATTAAGGAAAATATGTAATCTAAAGTATGTTATGGGCTAACGTAAATCACTATGAATGAGAGAATAGCTTGTAAAACCAATTGAGTAATAATTTTTAAGCACACATCCTAGTATGTTTTCTATTCTTCGATTGGGTAGGTTTTGCACAAGGTGACCGAATGAGCACTCTTCAATTGGTTGGAAAGATGAGGCAAACATAAATAAAATAAATACACACCTTATTCTAACTGTGTATATCCCCAAGCAGGTAGATAAGATAAAATACTAGAATTAAATGGTCGAAAGGTGAAGCAAACCTTGGAGAGCCCCATGCAAAATTTGTGGCTTGAAGGTTGAGTAGGAGGAGGAGGATCCAAGTGGAGATTCCACCTCTAAATGGTCCTATACACAATATAGCAAGACAATAAATACAACTATTTCCCACCAATGATTAGTATTCCTAACAACTAGCTCAAAACCAAAATAAAATGCATTCAAATACATAACATGTTATTTGGGGGGCAAGAAAAAGAGATATTTATATTCTTCAATTGAGAAAGATCTAAAAAAAAATGGGAACTACACCTTTAGGATTAAATATAACCTCCAATGCTCTCTCTTTTTTAGGTTCTTGGTTCTTCAAATAGATCTCTTTCTAAGATTTGGGAGTGATTTCAGCAACATTCCCCCTATGAAATGTTCACATGGAGGGGAAATTTGGGCATTATAACACTAAGATCAAGAAGATTATTTGAGCATGAGGGAATTCAAATCCTTGGAGAAATTTTTGCAACATAACATTTTTAACACTTGATCTTGTTGAAATAGAGGATGGAGACCTCTATTTATAAATTTTGTTGAAGCCAAAATTGAATAGAATGAAGAACCACTTCAATGTGAATGCAATAACTCTAGGAATGGCCAAGGGCCCTTAATTTGAATGAGTTGTTGGGAATGGTATGGGTTTCATTGACCAAGACTATGTATGAGGTGATTGTCTCATTGAATGGGTCACAAAATTTTCCAAAATTACATTGTGGTAGTAAAAACACATTTTTGGAAGGATTAAGGGTGCAACTACACACTTCATAAAGGGACAAGTGTGCTGGTATTCAATGGTCAAATTGTTGTTTTAATTTTAATTTTATTGTATGATTATACTTTCCTCTAATGTTTTAAGCTACATAAACCATCTTTTGAGTGATTGGCGTGTGTTTGGAAAAAAAACACTTAAGTGTTGAAGAAAACTAAAGTGGCATGATAAAAAAAATTCTTGCTATCTACTACTTTGTCCCTTTCAAATCCACCTTCTACAAGAACCATAATCTTGCATTGATAACCCTTTTATTAAATCGGAAAATAATATTTTCTACCTCAAATCCAAAGGGGATATTGTATCTTCTTCTTGGAGACTTTAATTGTAGAAAGATAGGGCTAAATATAATATTCTAACCCATGATTCTAATCTCAACCCTCTAGAATAAAACCTTTATGGATTAAAAGAGGGTGCTAAGGTGGATTTTAATGATCTTATTTATTATATAAAATATATTTTTCCTAGTCTTGAAATGTATCATGAGTGTTGAGCATGTGACCCCAGAATCATATAAATTGCAGCATGATTTAATTGCGAAGAAATAATGGAAAAGATAAAACAATATAACATAACAGTGTTCAATGAGACATGGATTTATGTGGTAAAACCCTAACAATGTGCCAAGGAAACATCCACAGGGAAAGGTATAAGTATTGTTATTGCACAGAGGTAAAGAATACAATCTTCCCATAGTGGTCTTACAAAACTTGCAAAATTATTGTTAGGACTATGCAGATATATATATTGTCTTCAACATAACTGCCACCATTACATAAAATACCATCGGTTCAAGAACTTCCATCTTTACATGAACCACCATCGTTCATTGGTTTTGATTTTTGTCACAATTCCAACAATCTCCACCTTGAAAACAATTTACTTGATACCTTTCCCAAGCCCATAATCTCCACCTTGAAAAAATTTTACCTGATACCTTGCTCAAAGCCCATTCATCACCTTATCCAAGCTGACCAAACACCGGGTTGCTTGAAGAATTTTACAATGGAGTTCTTCAAGCCTTTAAATAGGATTCATCATATGTAATCCCATCAGAAAATACCATGGTCCCATTAACCACCAATACTAAACCTGTCATTGACCATATAAAGGTTATATTATCTACTCTAACCGAGTCAAGATTAACCCAACATTCCCCCTTTTAAACTTAACTTGGAATATTCACCTATGCCCCTAAAACTGTTGGATTACTGAGAGGGGGGTGAATCAGTAATAGAGAAATTTAATCATTTTTAACCATATAATGCAAGTGTTATATTAGTGTAGCATTATCATCCAATAATTGCATAGTAAATAAAAAATGAGCAATCATACACATACACAGTACACCAGTGTTTTTACGTGGAAACCCAAAGCAGGAGAAAACCACAAAATGTTTTTTCTTATATGTCTTGAAGAAGTACATTCATTGGAAACACCAACTTCCTTTGTTTTCCAGCTACAACTGGAAGGAGGCTCCAACCCCCTATTTTCTCAAGCTACAACCTGAGAGAAGCTCCAACTCCCCAATTCTCTAGCTACAACTAGAAGGAGGCTACAACCCCCTAAGTTCTCCAGCTACAACCGAAAGGTAGCTACAACCACATATCCTTGCCCCGTCCAACCGCCCTGATGTAGATGTAGAATGATGGAACCACTGTCACACTATCACTGTGAGATATACTGTTGTAAACTTGTATCAATCAACCTGCACCAAACAACATGTACCAATAACCTGAACCATGCATCAACCTCTAACTCAACTTGTAATAAACTTGTACCATAAACAAGTGCATCAACCATGCACCAACTTGTACCAAACAATCTGTAATCAACCTATACCATAAAAAAGTGCATCAACAATGCACCAACATGTACCAAACAACATGTAATTAACATGTACCATAAACAAGTGCATTAATCATGCACCAACCTGTACCTCAACATGTACCATGAACAAGTGCATCAACCATGCACCAAACCTGTACGAATAACCTATCCAAAAAACATATCACAACAACATGTCTCATCAATCTTATCAACCAAATCATATCTACTCACCAAGACAACTCTCAAATATGTGCATCAACCAAGCATAACACAACAACTCATAATCATCACCAAGATCAATATGTGCTTCTAATAATATACCAATACAAGTATGTTACATCATCCATAAACCATGCGTCAACAATACTACTAACAAGTGCATCCAAACATGTACCAAGTATGTACCAATCATGTATCAACTGCTCATCAACTATGACTCATCGATATGTACCAACATCATCAACTATACACCTCATGTATGTGTCAACTCATCAACTACTTGTCTCAACCATGTACCCAACATGTACCTCAACCAAAATCCCTCATCAATTTCATCATCCAAATCTTATTTTTAACTTTGTAATAGACCTGGTGTATATTATCACATACTTGCAAACCTTCACTAACTTTAACAACAAGAGACTAGCATTTTCATTAAACTTTAGTTTAGTCTCACGTGACTATTTTTGGATTAGTCAAAAACCCTAACTTGAAATAATCATAACTATGTACCTGTAATGAATAAAGATCTGAAAATAGTACACAATGTTCTTCAGTGTGTTTTATGCAATTCCTCCAGGTTTCACTACTTGGAACCTCTCAAAAAAGGAGTTATATCAAAAATGGCATACCTTGTTGAATTCTGGCTTATTCTAGAGAGCGAACTTGTAAAATGTTCCTCGCATGGAATATTTGTTGTATAGATATAAAAAAAAATTAAAAACATACTACAGACTGTACTGTAACCAACACATTTGGTCTTACTGAATTTGGATCTGTTATGAAGAAGTTATGACGTTTTTACCCTAAACACTTGTTTTAGACTAGTTTCAGGACTAGCCACAAACCCTATTTTCCATGGAGTGTAACTCCAAAAATACAATGACCCACAAGCTAAAATTTGTACGACGTCTACTTGGATATGTTTTATCAATGGCCTCCCAATTTCACAGTCTGAATCATTCTAGAAAAAAAAATTATTGCGAAAATGGTGAGATGACCTGTAAATAGCATACCTTGGAAAGCATCATCAAAAGGATTTATCCTCCCTTGAATTTCGGCCTTCTTTACTTCACCTTCCCTCTAAAATTCGGCTTGGATATCCTTTGGTTACCTCATTCACCTGTAGATATTCAATATGTCCAAGTGTAATTAAAATGAGAGAGCCTTGCCTCTTGTTTATACTTTCATGTAGCTTCCTCAAGGGGTTACCTTTTAACCATCTTAACCCACTTTCCTTATTTTAGGGTTAACCCACTTCTAACCACTTGTCAACTTAGTAATTTATCCATTAAATTTATTATTTAGCTAATTTATTTTGTATTCACTTTGACTTATAATACACTCATCACTTCACTTTATTATTTACCTTCTAAAATATATTAAACCACTTTGACTACTTTGACCTTTTGGGGCTTCTAGATGACTCATGAGGTTTCTCCAACTTCACATGGCCATAACTCTCTAACTGTGAGGAGTTATGTGATGCTCCACATACCACTGGAAATGGCATGACATGTACTATCCATATGGAATAGTATTACCTGCAAATATATCAAAGCTCATACCATTATCCATCAAAAAAACTTGGGTCCATTACCCAAACCATTGTGCTATCGAAATTCGCTACCGGACTTTCTTCAAGGGTTGACATCAATGAAAACCAACCCAATTAATAAACAATCTTCCCCTTTGGCATTGATGGAAATACTCTGATGTAATACTAAATTCATATCACTCATGCTCCCCCTTTACCTTTACCTTTTCATTTACCTTTGCATCTGATAAATATCTCCTCCTTTGTCATCAATGGCAAATGTATCTTTCCATTAGGGGTTTCTCCCCCTAACTGAACTGTCCTTGGGGATACTCCCTGTTGTTCCTAAGTCTGTACTTAAGGCTTAAAAGTACAGTGTCAAGGCATCTGAAAGTATGTTAAAGATTTATACAAAGAATACGTTAACCTTTGGTGTAGGAAACTAATGAAGGTTTCTACGTTCTCGTTGTCTAGCTTCCAACTGTTCCTAGGTAGTAATATCTTGTTCAATGGCTGCCCACAAACGTTCCAATTCCTCCCGGCTGTTTGCAGTTTTAAGGATTGTGTCAAAAAGATTTAAAGCGATATGTATTTGATTAGATAGTCCGGGTTGAATATTAGGTTGAGTTGCTGCAGGAACAGTCACTGAGGAACAGTACCGGTATGGAAATGATTTTAAGGAGAGATTACGTACGCTGTTTCAATTCGGTCAAAATAAAGAGAAACTTTTGCATGAAGAACGAAATAAGAATGCAAAATGAAGGCCCTTTCTCGTAACTGTATTATTTTTGGTAAAAAGATGTGGAGTGAGAGAAAAACATTTAGTTGTGGATAACGTAAGGTTCCTATCAGTAGAAAAACTCACTCATACACAGAAGAAGAAATTGACATAGAAATAATTGACATAGTGTAAATAAATATAGAATTTTGTAAATGCAAATTGGTCTTACACCCGTTGATAGCTGGTGCAGAGGAAAGACAAGATGTAATTACAGAATGATAAAATCCCTTCACTATAGTAGTGGTCGTACTAAATTATAGTGATACACATCAATTATGTAGAGCAAAATGAAAAGAAACAATAAACATAACAAAACAAACTTGTAACACAGTCGTGACAGGATCGGGAATCTTCAAATTTGCTTGTATCAACTTCCTTCATGCAAAAAACTCTATTACAATTGATACGAAAAAGTCCCAGCCCCCTTTCTCTCTTCTTTTTGTGATCTATTTATACAAAATTTGCCTCTCGGTTCGGAAGAGCCAAATTACTCCATCTGTCCAAATCCATTTTCAAAAAAGTGTCAGGTGCTTGTTTTTGCTTAGATTCAATGCATATGATACATTTGTCCATAAAATGGAATACAAGCTGTGAAGGTTCTGCTTGACAGCTGGGAGGAGCGAAATCACTCCATTTCTCCTACTCTATTTTCAAGAAGTGCCAGGTGCTTGTCCTCGCATGGATTCAGTGTACATGATGCATTTGTCCACAAACTGGGATACAAGYTGTGAAGGCTCGGCTTGACAACTGGCTTCGGMAAAATAGCAGTCTCRGGCTARCTGWGGAAGTTTATTACCTATTYGTGCRTCGAYGATGTCARGGGCSCCGAGTTGTGCACTAGGTTGAATCAAATGTTGGTCGATTTGAGCCATGTCTATCCTGTCCATMTTAGAGATTTYTGYCGAATTCCTCTCATTCTTCTCCTTCATGTCAAGGGAAATCTGATCTATATTCATCTGCCTTAGCGTCTCTGTGTCACCTCCACTCTCCATCCCTAACAACTCACCACTTATGGCATTGAAGACTTCTTCTAATGAATTTGTCACTTTTAGAACCTGCTCCTTCCTTAAAGTAATATCATGTTCCCAATTCTTTAACAAAATATTACACCTAGTTTGTTCGGCAATGGTGAGTCCAGGGGGGCCTATTGAAAATCTGTTGTTGGTAGCTATCACTGCTTCTTGGAAGGCGATCCGAGTGGCTTCTGCGTTTCTTTCCTTGACAATCATATTCTCATAAATCTGATGCATTAACAAGCAATCTTCTCGAAACTCCCCCACTTTGTTTAGCAAACTTTGTTGAGCAGAGGAGATCCTGCTCTGAATATCGGCTGCTCGGGATTTAACAATCTCGATGTCGATAACCTTGCTTTCTGCGACCTCTAACTGAGCTCGTAGCTCTGTGATCATATCCCTCTGCTGACCAGCCTGCACCCGACCATCTCGGATTACTGAATTTGCTTGTTCCAGCTTGGTTTTGAGGACTTCAATTTCTTTCTTATTGGCCAATCGGGCCAGCTCTATTGCTCCACTCGCTTGACTCATAGCGCTTTCTGCTGCCGAATCTACTCGGGCTTCAAGAGTCTTGATCAGTCGATTCTTTCTCTTGAGCTGATTTTTCAACATCGCGACCGAGAATTGGTTTGTTGACGCATATGCTCCTAGCGTCCCTGCTATCTCTGTGGCGAATTCGTCACTCTTCTTGCTTTTTCCCTCTGTCATAACTTTGAATTTTTTAACAGTGGACTCTCCCTCTTGATAAAATTCTCTCTTTACTACAGCTTTTCTCTTTTTGTCAAAAAAGAATTCATTAGGAGGGAGTTCCTCTGCCCTTATAGGTCTTAGTTCTTCACCAAATATCCATCCCTTGCTAACGTCTCCTTGTGCCGAATGCAAAGGTGTGACCGAGGTGATGGGTTGCCCGATCTGCTTCGCCGCCTTTCCCGGTGTGACGAGTGATTCCTGCTCTTTCGGAGGATCGGAGGTCTTCGTCTCTATCCCTGTCTCTGTCTCTGTTTCTGGATTCTGAGTTTCAGGCGGGTCGGTGTTTTTCACTTCCATCTTTGAACCATGTTCCTTGGGTGGGTCAGTTGTCCCTTCTTCTGTTTCGGGATTCTGTTCTTGCTCGGGACTCTTCCCCTGCTCCGGATTCTTCTCCTGCTCCCCTTCCTGACGCTTTTCGGGATTAGAAGTTTGCCCCTCAGAACTTTCGACCTCCTCTTCTTTATCTTTGGAAAGTCCCAAACCTCCTAGCACCACGGGGAGACATCTTTTCCTATGCTCCTGAAATTTTAAAACAGAGGCCCTATCTTCGGGTGCTAGAGATCTGATTCGAAATTGCATTTCCGAATAGGACCTCGCCCCTCAGAAAACATCATCCGAGGGCGAACACTCGTGTTCGAACCTCTTTAATCCACAATTTCCCAAATGGGTGCTTACAATTCTCTGTGAATCATGCTTTTTGTACTCAATAGAAACTAGGCTCAAGTCTTCTAAGGCCGCAGCCTCAGCCTTAGCATGTCCGAAATCTAATAAGGAATAGGAATTTAGCCGGACAGGGAAAAATGGCCATACCTTCTTCGATGACGCTTTGAGCTCTTTACTCACTCCGCCAATTACTGTTTGTCGAGCAATCTCGCGACAAGCCAGCTTGTCGGGGATGAACAGTGGTAGCGCCAGAGGAGGAACAGCAGCTCTGAATACTCTCAAATAGGAGAATTCTTCTTCCACGTACCAGTCTGCGATATGGCTCAGATTCACAGCAATGTTATCCGAGATGCGGGGTGGAAAAAGCCCAAAAAGGGCGATGTGCAGGGGCACCATCACCCAGTTGAAAATCTCATAAATAAACTTATTTGTGTTATTTTCCCACAGCTTGTCGTGGTAATCATGAACAGTTTTCTCTTGGGTTGGACTCCAAGCCCAATTCATCAAAGGAAAAGGCGTCATGGATCATATCGCGTCCATGATATACGCGGACATGAAGAATCTGGATGGTTTCCCGGCTGCTTTTTGCTCCCGATACTCTGTGACCCTGTTGAACAAACTATCGGAGATCATTTTCGCCCAATTGAATGACGAACCTTCTGCTACCCGAAAGATGAGAGGTACCCACTGGATGTAAAAATGCGCGGTATCCTCCCTTCCGAAAAGCCGACAAGTCATCATCGCCACATACATATATTGTGGCTCCAGCGAAGAAATTGAATGCACGCCCTTGTCATTCGCTTTGAATGTCGCGGGGCGGGAAACCCAATCTTTTATCAACCCAGGCATGGTTTTATCATACACTACGCACTCCTTCTTTTTGAATTCCTCCAGGAATTCATTGCCATATACATATTCAGAAGTCGTTGGGAGCTCATTCATAGATTGGATATGCTCTGGTCTGAAAGTCCCGACCGTGGTCCGTCGGTCATTTATGATAGTTCTGGTGGGCAGGTCAACGTGATCCAATGCCCATCGGATCATGTCGTAGTATGGGAGCAACCGAGGTCTAGTTGCAACCAAGTGCATTCCCGACTGAACAATTGTCTTGTACTTGGTGTTCAGGTCGTCCTTTACAATATTATTGTCATCGTCATCTGAGTCTGAGTAGTTTACCAACTCGGATTGCAGAATGTCTGAAATAAACGACCAGGTAGGTACTGAGCCGCCAGTTCGAGGTGAAGTATCCGAGACGTTGTCTGGACCCTGCGCTGCAACCTCGACATTCGCTTTCGCTGCTCTCCTTGGAGCCATGGATGACGCTTGATTTTTCGCTCTTCTGCAATAGACCTGTGTATACATGCGGAAATGAGTTCCCTCGGATAAAGGTGAGCTCTGTGCGCTTATGAGAAATGTTTTTTAAAAAGAATGAAACTCTCGTATATATTTGAAAACTCTATACCTTTTGAAATAAGTCATTCAAGTCGCAAATAAAACCAAATTTAATGTATAAATCCGATCTTATTTATTCGTGGATTTACCCTAAATCTTCATTAATGTCATCAATGTTCGACGGCTAAACAGGCAGTCGGGTTATGGAGAGCAAGCAGTTACATCGTGAAGTGTGCAAACCTCGATGCGTGGGACGTATCTCATTTTCATTTAAAAAATCAAATCTTAGGGGCTTAAATCATTTCCTCGCCTTTCGCCGCATCGTGAATTTCCCTTTAACATTTTGACTTTACAACTCGCGAGACTGCGAGTTCCGATTTTAGCTTAATTAACAATAACCGTGAATTGGCGCATCCTTAATCATAAAATTAACTTAATCGCCATATCGCGACTCGGGAATTCGAAGACAAACTTTTGGGAGAATGATATGCCGAGTCGCGATATCACAATGCGGCGATAATTAAGGCTCGAATTAAGAGAAGGAAATCTTAGATTAAGTGACTAATTAATCTCGCTATAATTATGTCGCAACTTCGTGAATCGGATTTTTAGACACCTTAACTCGATGAAAGAAAGTGCCGAGTGACAAAGTGCCGAGAACCAAATTTAACCATAGTTAGTTTTTTACCCTTAGACTCTGAACAAGGTTATCACTAAAGTCATCGTGTTCTCGGCTATCGGGACTGCAAGAACAAAAACTCAGGTCTGACGGATGTCGAGGCACGAAACCCCGACGACGTTTAATCATGGGTTAAAGGTTTTACCCTAATTAATGCCTTGGGCGAAAAATTAAAACCGAGTTCGCATTTTCGCGACTCGGGACTTGTGAATTCAAGAAATAAAGTGTCCGACTTGCGAGACCCCGAAATAAAACAAAAGATCAAACATACTTGCGAAAAATGGACCCTTTTTTAAAGTGACAAAGCATGGTTTATTCATGGGACAAGATTTCAGGGCTTTATGATTTCGGAAGGAGAAGAAAAGCAACTTTAGATCTCAAGTATCAAAGATTGAAAATCGCGTGAGATAAAAAACAAGGGCGGCTCCAACATAGTTTCCAACTAGGGATCCCGCTTCCCTGTGAGGCGGGAAGAACAGTAGACCAGGTGCCAAAATTGGGTAAATGGAGTCATAGACTAATATCAACAGAAAAAACAAGGAAAAAGATAGAAGGGGGGGGGAATTTCGCTTGGAACCCCAGAAATTTTCTCGAACTCATATACTCTTTCCCAACACGGCTGAAGTCACCTTCGCAATTTTCCCTTTCTCGCTGCTAAGTTTGGGGAATGCTTCAAGACAGTCGTAACGGTCCTAGGATATTCAACAGGTCTTGTGATTCTCAGCTTGCATCAAAAGAATGATATTATATAATCTAAAATAGGGAAGTCCCGTCGGAATTTGGGGAAATGATCAGGTTTTCAGAAAGCGTTGATTACCAGAGTTGATTGATGTTTGTGTATAACAGCCTTACAGATCTCTCAGACATTGCTTCACTGCCAGCGAGCCTGTTCAGTACCCCGGTGAAGTTGCCTGACCCTTTTTCACTGAATTTCTTTTCACCACTTCGGAAAATATTTATGCGTTTAAACGCTAAGACGAGGGCAATCATTTCTGAATTTCCTTTCATCATCTTAATGGACTAGGTAGGGGCAATCATTTCTGAATTTCCTTTCACCACCTGTCTCAGTATTTACTTTTAAAACACGAAGATGGGAGCAATCAGTTTATATCAGGGCTGAGATCCATGTAATATTTTTCATCAGAGGTCTGTCAACTTATTTTGATTACTCGGTATCAACCTTCCTTTGACCCTCACAAGACCTTTAGTTCTTAGGGAGACAGGGGAGAATAATAAAATTTTAAGGGACATCCTGTTCAAGCAAGCTTTGATTGTTCGGACGCTATTGAAAAACCTAGGAAAGTTAGGATCGTTATAAACGTTCCTTAGCTTAGCAGAGGATCAAGTAGTTGTGAAGATCAGCTTTCTTATTAAGATCTGCATTCGGAATCCCTGAGGTTTGAAACGAAAAACCTTTATCCCTTCCCAAAGGCTTGGGGAGATAGTGACTCACTAAAAGTTAGGCCCAAATATAGACAGAAAACAAGGCAGCAATTCAATGGCTTAATATACAAAAGGTCACAACAGTTCGGGACTAGTTTTCGAATACATTTGGGAACAAAAGTCATGACTGACTGTTTTTGGGTTTTAACATATTCATTCAAATTTAATTTTAAGATCATGAAGCTAAAAATAATCCTATTATCTAACCTTTTATATTGCAATTTGAACAATATTACCTAAGATTGCTAAAACAGCCTTTCATGACCTGTGTATTGAGAAAACTCACCTCTGTCTTTTGAATTTCTTCGTGGATTGTGAATATTCTTATGTATCACCTGTTTTATGTTGTTCTGTTTCCTACATCGATCTGCACGTTATTTTTTCTGCCAGTTTCGTGTGAGGGTGGAACTCTGCAAAAACAAATACAAATCCGATTGAAAAATATGTTGAAAATCTAGGTCAAATTCTTGTATCGTAGCGAGCCAGCGCCCTCATTTTCCATCACTGTCAGGCTGTACCAATATATCCTTCACAGCACTGGTTGGTACGTACACGATAATTTTTTAATGTAGAAAGTAAGTTCTAAATGATTTTAGCGCTTTCACCATTGCGTACGCCTGTTTTTCTATTATATCATATTTTAGTTCGGCATCCCTGAGGCTTTTGCTAAAAAACACGATCGAGCGTTCAAAGCCTTCATCATCTTTTTGCAGCAACACCGCGGCGATAGTGTGTTGAGAAGCGAATGAGAAGATAAGGAAATCTTTCAAGTAATCTGGGCTTGTTAATACAGGTGCTTCGCTAATGACTTTCTTAATACGTTCGAACGACGCTTTAGCCTCGGTCGTCCAATTTACTCTGCTATCTTTCTTCAGCATTCATGTGATCAATTTGACAATCTCAGCGAAATTTGGTATAAATCTTCGTAAAAAAATTATTGTTCCTAAGAAAGATTGAATTTCTTTAACGTTTCTAGGAATACTGATAGTTTGTATCGCTTCAACCCTCTTAGGATCAATCTTGATCCCATCTTTAAACACGATATGCCCCAGAAGCTTACCTTCCTGCATAGCGAAATGTGATTTCTTTGGGTTCAAAGACAGACCATACCTGCGGCATTTTTCGAAAGTTTATTTTAAATGGATCAAATGTTCTTCATCGGTTTTAGAAAAAACCGTCAAATCGTCAAGGTAGATTACTACGAACTTATCTCTTTCTCCAACGAAAGCGATATCCATGGCGCGCTGGAAGGTAGCCCCTGCATTCATTAAACCAAAAGGCATTTTATCATACATGAATGTACCCCATGGTGTGGTGAAAGCGGTTTTTTCTCTGTCTTGCTCGTTCATGGCGATTTGGTTGTATCCAGAAAACCCATCTATCATAGACATTTGATTTGCTCCAACTACCCTTTCCAGGACGTGATCCATTTTAGGAAGTGGATAATTATCTTTAAGAGAGGACCTGTTCAAGTTCCGGAAATCTACACACAATCTGATTTCTCCGTTCTTTTTTCTGACAGAGACCAAATTTGCCACCCAGTCTGAGTATCTTAGAGGTACAATTATTTTCGCATCTAAGAGCTTCTTAACTTCCTTTTCAATAACAGGCAACAAAATGGGGTTAAACTGCCTGAGC
>ML779329.1:87779-99356 GCA_009831015.1 Picea engelmannii
GTCCAAAGGTGATGTTAGGTCTGTCATCTTCTAGGTTGATAACGTTGGAGTGACTTTCTGGCTCATAAACACCTATCGCTTTGGCAATTTGCTTCCGATAAGTGGGGTTTTTTGCCAATTCTACCAAGGGAATCGGTATCTTAATTTTGTTCAATTCGTTTTCAAAATTGTAAGATGTCTTGGCCTTATCCATTTCCTTGGTTAAGAGCTCCGAGCTTTTTTCTTCCGACTTGTTTGTCTGGATCGCTTTATCACTTGTGACCTTAATCGCAGATGTAACTTTATCTATCGGCCCTGTTTCCTTTGTTTGGGTCTCAGCCTTTTTGACCTCGGACTTTTGAGTCTTTGTTATCTTGACTTTATTGTTGGGTAACAATGTCTCTTCCAAAGGAGGTTCATGATATTTACCCCTTGGCAGGATTTTCTTAGGTTGGTCAGTTGAGGTGGGCTTATTTTTTTATCTCAGATTGTATCTCGGTTGAAAATCAGCCGCTATCATTTCTGTTTCTGGTTGAGATACGCAGAGGTTAGTATGATCACCTTCTTCTTCTTCATTAGACGGTTGATGAGTATTTAAGGATTTCTCATAGTCTTCCCTAGTCAGAAATGGCTGCGAACACTCACCACCGAAACATGCAACTTCATCTTCCGAATCTCCGAAATCTTGGAGGTCACTTGCTCCTATAAAATTTTCGTTTTTTAGTGGGGCTTGTATTCTTTCATCTTCATTCTTTATTTGCCTCTGTTGATTTTGGGGATTTGGGTTTCTTCTGAAGTCCCTTTTGTTAGAAGAATCAGCTTTAGCCTAATCCAACTCCATCCTAGAGATTTTGTTAGACAGATCTTTAATTATTTGGGCCATATCATCCACTATGTCGTCCATGTATCTATTTGACCCTTAAGGACCCGTTGGTTCCTTATAGCGTCTATTATCATGGTTGATTGTTTCTACTTTAGTCTTTAACTTACCTGAAGCCATCATATTGGATTCTATTTCGATAGCATCATCTTGCATTCTATTCAAGGTGGCTCCTCTTCTTTCTCGCAAAAGTAGAGCAAAATCAGACTCGAAATCTCCCGCAAAGGTTACTTTGGCTGATGGTTCAGAAGGTTTAACAGCGGCAGGAATTTTGTTATACAGTTTGTTAAATCTTAGAATAAATTCCATAACTGTTTCTGAGTTCTTTTTCTTTAGAGACCCAAACTCGGTAAGGTAATATAAGTGATCTTTCCGCTCTCCCCATTGTCTGAGGAAAGCATCTTCCAATGCGTCATATGTTCGAATAGAAGCTGCAGGAAGACTCTGAAACCAAGTTCGGACCTGTCCTTCGAAGGTCTGGACAAGTAGTCTTGAATAGACATCCTCATGCTCGATACTACATATGTCTACGAACTGGTCAAAAAAATTTATATGCTCGGTTGTGGTTAGGTCTCCCTCCCCAGTAAACTTAGGAAGATTTTTGATGTAGTTGTCAGGTAAATCATGGAGGTGAGCGGGTAAAACTAAGGGAGCGTATCTCACCGCTACTTTTGCAAATACTCCGGGAGGAGGGACATTCGGTTGTCCTCCACCTCCTGCTCCGATGCCTGCCATCAACTTGGGAGTAGGAAATGAGGGTGTAACACACTTTTTTGAATCAGGCGAAACTGGGCAGTTCTGCTGAAGAAAGGTTGGTATGTCAAAGGATAACGATTTTTCTAAAGGAACTTTTCCCTTGTTTATAGATGGAAATGTCTGATGTGGCTCATTCCTAAATTCCAAGTAGTTTGTTTCCGGATCTTGGATATCAGACAGAGGGCTGCAGGAAGTAGGAGGTTCTGAAGGGCATTTAGTCTTTAAAAGTGGGTTCTCGAGTTTTTTTACTGAAGCGGTCGCCTCAAACGAGCCTCTCGCTCTTAAAAAAATTTCAGGGTTATTAACAGGCGTAACAGACTTGCCATCCGGGTTCTGTCTGGTATGCCTTCTACCAGACGCCAGTTTCTGTTTTAGTGGAGTCGCCAAGTGAAAGATTAAAAAGCCTTAAAACTGTGTGTACTCTATGTTCACTATCAAAGAGTAACACTATCAACGAAATAATTTGTCGTTTTCCCAGGGAAAAGATTTCGTAACTTCGTTCCCCGGCAACGTCGCCAGACAGATGTTGTTCCTGAGTCTGTACTTAAGGCTTAAAAGTACAGTGTCAAGGCATCCGAAAGTATGTTAAAGATTTATACAAAGAATACGTTAACCTTCGGTGTAGGAAACTAATGAAGGTTTCTACATTCTTGATGTCTAGCTTCCAACTGTTCCTGGGTAGTAATATCTTGTTCAATGGCTACCCATGAACGTTCCAATTCCTCCCGGTTGTTTGCAGTTTTAAGGATTGTGTCAAAAAAATTTAAAGCGATATGTATTTGATTAGATAGTCCGGGTTGAATATTATGTTGAGTTGCTGCAGGAACAGTCATTGAGGAACGGTACCGGTATGGAAATGATTTTAAGGAGAGATTTCGTACGTTGTTTCAATTCGGTCAAAATAAAGAGAAACTTTTGCATGAAGAACGAAATAAGAATGCAAAATGAAGGCCCTTTCTCGTAACTATATTATTTTTGGTAAAAAGATGTGGAGTGAGAGAAAAACATTTAGCTGTGGATAACGTAAGGTTCCTATCAGTAGAAAAACTCACTCATACACAGAAGAAGAAATTGACATAGTGTAAATATATATAGAATTATGTAAATGCAAATTGGTCTTACACCCGCTGATAGCTGGTGCAGAGGAAAGACAAGATGTAATTACAGAATGATAAAATCCCTTCACTGTAGTAGTGGTCGTACTAAATTATAGTGATACACATCAATTATGTAGAGCAAAATGAAAAGAAACAATAAACATAATGAAACAAACTTATAACACAGTCGTGACAGGATCGGGAATCTTCAAATTTGTTTGTATTAACTTCCTTCATGCAAAAAACTCTATTACAATTGATACCAAAAATTCCCAGCCCCCTTTCTCTCTTTTTTTTGTGATCTATTTATACAAAATTTGCCTCTCGGTTCGGAAGAGCCAAATTACTCCATCTGTCCAAATCCATTTTCAAAAAAGTGTCAGGTGCTTGTTTTTGCTTAGATTCAATGCATATGATACATTTGTCCATAAAATGGAATACAAGCTGTGAAGGTTCTGCTTGACAACTGGGAGGAGCGAAATCACTCCATTTCTCCTACTCTATTTTCAAGAAGTGTCAGGTGCTTGTCCTCGCATGGATTCAGTGTACATGATGCATTTGTCCACAAACTGGGATACAAGTTGTGAAGGCTCGGCTTGACAACTGGCTTCGGAAAAATAGCAGTCTCGGGCTAGCTAAGGAAGTTTATTACCTATTTGTGCGTCGACGATCTCAAGGGCACCAAGTTGTGCACTAGGCTGAATCAAATGTTGGTCGATTTGAGCCATGTCTATCCTGTCCATCTTAGAGATTTCTGCCGAATTCCTCTCATTCTTCTCCTTCATGTCAAGGGAAATCTAATCTATATTCATCTGCCTTAGCGTCTCTGTGTCACCTCCACTCTCACTCCCTAACAACTCACCACTTATGGCATTGAAGACTTCTTCTAATGAATTTGTCACTTTTAGAACCTGCTCCTTGCTTAAAGTAATATCATGTTCCCAATTCTTTAACAAAATATTACCCCTAATTTGTTCGGCAATGGTGAGTCCGGGGGACCCTATTGAAAATCTGTTGTTGTTAGCTATCACTGCTTCTTGGAAGGCGATCCGAGCGGCTTCTGCGTTTCTTTCCTTGACAATCAGATTCTCATAAATCTGATGCATTAACAAGCAATCTTCTCGAAACTCCCCCACTTTGTTTAGCAGACTCTATTGAGCAGAGGAGATCCTGCTCTGAATATCGGTTGCTCGGGATTTAACAATCTCGATGTCGATAACCTTGCTTTCTGCGACCTCTAACTGAGCTCGTAGCTCTGTGATCATATCCCTCTGCTGACCAGCCTGCACCCGACCATCTCGGATTACTGAATTTGCTTGTTCCAGCTTGGTTTTGAGGACTTCGATTTCTTTCTTATCGGCCAATCGGGCCAGCTCTATTGCTCCACTCGCTTGACTCATATCACTTTCTGCTGCCGAATCTACTCGGGCTTCAAGAGTCTTGATCAGTCGATTCTTTCTCTTGAGCTGATTTTTCAACATCGCGACCGAGAATTGGTTTGCTGACGCATATGCTCCTAGCGTCCCTGCTATCTCTGTGGCGAATTCATCACTCTTCTTTCTTTTTCCCTCTGTCATCACTTTGAATTTTTTAACAGTGGACTCTCCCTCTTGATAAATTTCTCGCTTTACTACAGCTTTTCTCTTTTTGTCAAAAAATAATTCATTAGGAGGGAGTTCCTCTGCCCTTATAGGTCTTAGTTCTTCACCAAATATCCATCCCTCGCTAACGTCTCCTTGTGCCGAATGCAAAGGTGTGACCGAGGTGATGGGTTGCCCGATCTGCTTCGCCGCCTTTCCTGGTGTGACGAGTGATTCCTGCTCTTTCGGAGGATCGGAGGTCTTCGTCTCTGTCCCTGTCTCTGTCTCTCTTTCTGGATTCTGAGTTTCAGGCGGGTCGGTGTTTTTCACTTCCATCTCTGAACCATGTTCCTTGGGTGGGTCAGTTGTCCCTTCTTCTATTTCGGGATTCTGTTCCTGCTCGGGACTCTTCCCCTGCTCGGGATTCTTCTCATGCTCCCCTTCCTGACGTTTTTCAGGATTAGAATTTTGCCCCTTAGAACTTTCGACCTCCTCTTCTTTATCTTTGGAAAGTCCCAAACCTCCTAGCACCACGGGGAGACATCTTTTCCTATGCTCCTGAAATTTTAAAACAGAGGCCCTATCTTCGGGTGCTAGAGATCTGATTCGAAATTGCACTTCCGAATAGGACCTCGCCCCTCAGAAAACATCATCCAAGGGCGAACACTCGTGTTCGAACCTCTTTAATCCACAATTTCCCAAATGGGTGCTTACAATTCTCTGCGGATCATGCTTTTTGTACTCAATAGAGACTAGGCTCAAGTTTTCTAAGGCCGCAGCCTCAGCCTTAACATGTCCGAAATCTAATAAGGAATAGGAATTTAGCCGGACAGGGAAAAATGGCCATACCTTCCTCGATGACGCTTTGAGCTCTTTACTCACTCCGCCAATTACTGTTTGTCGAGCAATCTTGCGACAAGCCAGCTTGTCGGGGATGAACAGTGGTAGCGCCAGAGGAGGAACAGCAGCTCTGAATACTCTCAAATAGGAGAATTCTTCTTCCACGTACCAGTCTGCGATATGGCTTAGATTCACAGCAATGTTATCCAAGATGCGGGGTGGCGAAAGACCAAAAAGGGCGATGTGCAGGGGCACCATCACCCAGTTGAAAATCTCATAAATAAACTTATTTGCGTTATTTTCCCACAGCTTGTCGTGGTACTCATGAACAGTTTTCTCTTGGGTTGGACTCCAAGCCCAATTCATCAAAGGAAAAGGCGTCATGGATCATATCCTGTCCATGATATACGCGGACATGAAGAATCTGGATGGTTTCCCGGCTGCTTTTTGCTCCCGGTACTCTGTGACCCTGTTGAACAAACTATCGGAGAGCATTTTCGGCCAATTGAATGACGAACCTTCCGCTACCCGAAAGATGAGAGGTACCCGCTGGATGTAAAAATGCGCGGTAACCTCCCTTCCAAAAAGCCGACAAGTCATCATCGCCACATACATATATTGTGGCTCCAGCGAAGAAATTGAATACACGCCCTTGTCATTCGCTCTGAATGTCGCGGGGCACGAAACCCAATCTTTTATCAACCCAGGCATGGTTTTATCATACTCTACGCACTCCTTCTTTTTGAATTCCTCCAGGAATTCATTTCCATATACATATTCAGAAGTCGCTGGGAGCTTATTCATAGATTGGATATGCTCTGGTCTGAAAGTCCCGACCGTGGTCCGTCTGTCATTTATGATAGTTCTGGTGGGCAGGTCAATGTGATCCAATGCCCATCGGATCATGTCGTAGTATGGGAGCAACCGAGGTCTGGTTGCAACCAGGTGCATTCCCGACTGAACAATTGTCTTGTACTTGGTGTTCAGGTCGTCCTTTACAATATTATTGTCATTGTCATCTGAGTCTGAGTAGTTTACCAACTCGGATTGCAGAATGTCTGAAATAAATGACCAGGTAGGTACTGAGCCGCCAGTTCGAGGTGAAGTATCCGAGACGTTGTCTGGACCCTGCGCTGCAACCTCGACATTCGCTTTCGCTGCTCTCCTTGCAGCCATGGCTGACGCTTGTTTTTTCACTCTTCTGCAATAGACCTGTGTATACATGTGGAAATGAGTTCCCTCGGATAAAGGTGAGCTCTGTGCGCTTATGAGAAATGTTTTTTAAAAAGAATGAAACTCTCATATATATTTGAAAACTCTGTACCTTTTGAAATAAGTCTGTCAAGTCGCAAATAAAAGCAAATTTAATGTATAAATCCGATCTTATTTATTCGTGGATTTACCCTAAATCTTCATTAATGTCATCAATGTTCGACGGCTTGACAGGCAGTCGGGTTATGGAGAGCAAGCAGCTACATCGTGAAGTGTGCAAACCTCGATGCGTGGGACGTATCTCATTTTCATTTAAAAAATCAAATCTTAGGGGCTTAAATCATTTCCTCGCCTTTCGTCGCATCGTGAATTTCCCTTTAACATTTTGACTTTACAACTCGCGAGACTGCGAGTTCCGATTTTAGCTTAATTAACAATAACCGTGATTTGGCGCATCCTTAATCATAAAATTAACTTAATCGCCATATCGCGACTCGGGAATTCGAAGACAAACTTTTGGGAGAATGATATGCCGAGTCGCGATATCGCGATGCGGTGATAATTAAGGCTCGAATTAAGAGAAGGAAATCTTAGATTAGGCGACTAATTAATCTCGCTATAATTATGTCGCAACTTCGTGAAACGGATTTTTGGACACCTTAACTCGATGAAAGAAAGTGCCGAGAGACGAAGTGCCGAGAACCAAATTTAACCATAGTTAGTTTTTTACCCTTAGACTCTGAACAAGGTTATCACTAAAGTCATCGTGTTCTCGGCTATCGGGACTGCAAGAACAAAAACTCAGGTCTGACGGACGCCCAGGCGCGAAACCCCGACGACGTCTAATCATGGGTTAAAGGTTTTACCCTAATTAATTCCTTGGGCGAAAAATTAAAACCGAGTTCGCATTTTCGCGACTCGGGACTTGTGAATTCAAAAAATAAAGTGTCCGACTTGCGAGACCCCGAAATAAAACAAAAGAGCAAACATACTTGCGAAAAATGGACCCTTTTTGAAAGTGACAAAGCATGGTTTATTCATGGGACAAGATTTCAGGGCTTTATGATTTCGGAAGGAGAAGAAAAGCAACTTTAGATTTCAAGTATCAAAGATTGAAAATCGCGTGAGATAAAAAAACAAGGGAGGCTCCAACATAGGCTCCAACTAGGGATCCTGCTTCCCTGTGAGGCGGGAAGAACAGTAGACCAGGTGCCAAAATTGGGTAAACGGAGTCATAGACTAATATCAACAGAAAAATCAAGGAGAAAAGATAGAAGGGGGGGGAAATTTCGCTTGGAACCCCAGAAATTTTCTCGAACTCAGATACTCTTTCCCAACACGGCTGAAGTCACCTTCATAATTTTCCCTTTCTCGCTGCTAAGTTTGGGGAATGCTTCAAGACAGTCGTAACGGTCCTAGGATATTCAACAGGTCTTGTGATTCTCAGCTTGCATGAAAAGAATGATATTATATAATCTAAAATAGGGAAGTCCCGTCGGAATTTGGGGAAATGATCAGGTTTTCAGAAAGCGTTGATTACCAGAGTTGATTGATGTTTTTGTATAACAGCCTTACAGATCTCTCAGACATTGCTTTACTGCCAGCGAGCCTCTTCAGTACCCCGGTGAAGTTGCCTGACCCTTTTTCACTGAATTTCTTTTCACCACTTCGGAAAATATGTATACGTTTAAACGCTAAGACGAGGGCAATCATTTCTGAATTTCCTTTCATTGTCTTAATGGACTAGGTGGGGGAAATCATTTCTGAATTTCCTTTCACCACCTGTCTCAGTATTTACTTTTAAAACACGAAGATGGGAGCAATCAGTTTATATCAGGGCTGAGATCCATGTAATATTTTTCATCAGAGGTCTGTCAACTTATTTTGATTACTCGGTATCAACCTTCCTTTGACCTTCATATAGTGCTTTAGATATTTCCCGTTGACAGGGGCGCTGAGAACCTCTCCATCAATATTTTCCAGAAGAAAGGAATTCTTTCCTTCTGGAGCCGAGATCCTGAATGGTCCATACCAAAGGTGGTCAAATTTGTCATGTTTCATGGCTTCTTCCCTTCTCGCATCCCATCTTAACACCAAGTCACCTGGGAGGAACTCTCTGTCTTTTGCCTTGAGATCGAACAATTCTTTCATATCGTCCTGGTATTTCTTCATTTTCTCATCAACCTCCACTCTGAGCTGTTGAACCTCAATCAGTTGGTTAATTCTTCTGGTTACATGATTGGGCTCTTTGTTTTGATCCTGCCATAATTTCATCACTAGCAATGCTAAGTTTATAGGCAGAACCGCCTCGATCCCATATACCATCTGAAACGGCGAAATGCCGATAGATTTTTTAGTGTTGATGCGGTTTTCCCACAATGCGTGCTTCAAATATACATGCCAGGACCTCTTGTTTTCGTTCAGTACCTTTTTTATTACATTTACCAGGCTCTTATTAGATCATTCAGCCAGCCCATTTCCCTGAGGGTAATAAGCAGTGGAATGGCCGAGAACGATATTGTACTTTTGGCAGAAGTCGATCATAGCCATGGATTTGAAAGCCTGGGCGTTGTCGGTAACAATTTTTCGGGGGCACCCGAATCTTGACAAGATGTTATCTTCTAAGAAGTCGATCACCACAGAGTCTGTTTCCCTTTTAGTTGGAACTGCTTCCACCCACTTAGTAAAATAATCTGTGGCTGTTAAGATCCACTTATGCTGAGCACTGGAGTGGGGATTTATTTCCCCTATGAAGTCTAATCCCCATTGTTGAAACGGGGCTTCAGTTTTGACTGGAACGAGTGGTAGTGCAGGGAGTTTATGTTTACCCGTGAATATTTGACACGAGTAACAGGCACGTACTTTAGCATTGACGTCTGAAAATAATTTCGGCCAATAGTATCCGGCCCTCAAAATCTTGTAGGTTGTGGCTCTCCATGCATGGTGTCCTCCACAGATTCCTTCATGAAATTCCTCTATGACCCGTGGAGTTTCTGATTCAACCACACAGACCAGTAAAAATCCGAGTGGATCCTTCCAATATAGTTGATTCTCTAAGATGTAATACTTGACAGCATGGAGTTTTAAAGTTCTGTATTTGGTTGGCGTTAGTCCATTTGGACATTTCAAGTTTAACAAATAGAAGACTATATCCTTATACCAGCCTGACGACATGAATTTTTCTTCAACCTCGTTTGGATATGTCTGGTCATCTGGCTCTTGCAAATGTGTGTCCTCGTCTACTCCTTGTAGGCAATTGATGTCAAGAGCTCTAAGATTCGACTCAGCCAAGAGTTTGGCCAGACCCTTCCCCTTTATTAATTTAGTAGGCTTGATTTCCAGGTCAAATTCTTGTATCTTAGCGAGCCAGCGCCCTCGTTTTCCATCACTGTAAGGCTGTACCAATATATCCTTCACAGCACTGGTTGGTACATACGCGATAATTTTTTAATGTAGAACGTAAGTTCTAAATGCTTTTAGCGCTTTCACCATTGTGTACGCCTGTTTTTCTATTATATCATATTTTAGTTCGGCATCCCTGAGGCTTTTGGTAAAAAACGCGATCGGGCGTTCAAAGCCTTCATCATATTTTTGCAGCAACACCGCAGCGATAGTATGTTGAGAAGTGAATGAGAAGATGAGGAAATCTTCCAAGTAATCTGGGCTTGTTAATACAGGTGCTTCGCTAATGACTTTCTTAATACGTTCGAACGACGCTTTAGCCTCCGTCGTCCAATTTACTCTGCTATCTTTCTTCAGCATTCATGTGATCAATTTGACAATCTCAGCAAAATTTGGTATAAATCTTTGTAAAAAAATTATTGTTCCTAAGAAAGATTGAATTTCTTTAACGTTTCTAGGAATACTGATAGTTTGTATCACTTCAACCCTCTTAGGATCAATCTTGATCCCATATTTAAATACGATATGCCCCAGAAGCTTACCTTCCTGCATAGCGAAATGTGATTTCTTTGGGTTCAGAGACAGACCATACCTGCGGCATTTTTCAAAAGTTTGTTTTAAATGGATCAAATGTTCTTCAACGGTTTTAGAAAAAACCGTCAAGTCAAGGTAGATTACTATGAACTTATCTCTTTCTCCAACGAAAGTGATATCCATGGCGCGCTGGAAGGTAGCCCATGCATTCATTAAACCAAAAGGCATTTTATCATACATGAATGTACCCCATGGTGTGGTGAAAGCGGTTTTTTCTCTGTCTTGCTCGTTCATGGCGATTTGGTTGTATCCAGAAAACCCATCTATCATAGACATTCGATTTGTTCCAACTACCCTTTCCAGGACATAATCCATTTTAGGAAGTGGATAATTATCTTTAAGAGAGGACCTGTTCAAGTTCCGGAAATCTACACACAATCTGATTTCTCCGTTCTTTTTTCTGACAGGGACCAAATTTGCCACCCAGTCTGAGTATCTTAGAGGTACAATTATTTTCGCATCTAAGAGCTTCTTAACTTCCTTTTCAATAACAGGCAACAAAATGGGGTTAAACTGCCTGAGATTCTGCCTAAAAGGCTTGACTCCGGGCTTCAAAGGTATCTTGTGCTCAATTATAGAAGTATCGTATGTTCGAAGCTCGTCATAGGACCAGGCGAAAACATCTTTATATTGTCTGAGTAAGTCTCTATACTGGTCTTTTACCTTAGGAGGGAGGAATTTAGATATCTTTACTATCCTGGAATCTTTTTCAGTTCCTATGTTGCAATCCTCCACTTCTTCTGGTTGGGGCTACAAAGTGGACTTCACAGGTATGTCGTTCTGATCGAAGAGTCTTTCCAAAGGAATTAAGCCTTTCGGGATTTGGTTATTTTTAAGGACCAACATGCGATGATCCGCTATTTTTTCTCGGAAGGTTTCAGGATCTTCATCTTCTTGCATAATCCACGTCGAGTCATTTTGGTTTTCTTGATCTGGATGGGTTTCAGAGAATTCACCTATTGCTATAAGAAATTACTGAATTTGTTCGTCATCTTCAAAAACCTGCCAGTGTCGGACATTGTCTGGTATGGAGGGTTTATATCTGATTTCAATATGATATTTCAATTTAACATTCGTGGGAGGGGAAAAGGTCAAGGCTGCCTTAGCCAATGCGTCAGCATGTAGATTCTCTGTGCGAGGAATAAAATGGACTTTTATAGATGAGAAAAAATTCTCCATTAAATCCCAAGCGCAATTTCTGTATGTTCTCAATCTGGGATGTTTGGCTAGGTATTGT
>ML779329.1:103372-116592 GCA_009831015.1 Picea engelmannii
TACAAGCTGTGAAGGTTCTGCTTGACAGCTGGGAGGAGCGAAATCACTCCATTTCTCCTACTCTATTTTCAAGAAGTGCCAGGTGCTTGTCCTCGCATGGATTCAGTGTACATGATGCATTTGTCCACAAACTGGGATACAAGTTGTGAAGGCTCGGCTTGACAACTGGCTTCGGCAAAATAGCAGTCTCAGGCTAGCTGAGGAAGTTTATTACCTATTCGTGCGTCGACGATGTCAGGGGCGCCGAGTTGTGCACTAGGTTGAATCAAATGTTGGTCGATTTGAGCCATGTCTATCCTGTCCATCTTAGAGATTTTTGCCGAATTCCTCTCATTCTTCTCCTTCATGTCAAGGGAAATCTGATCTATATTCATCTGCCTTAGCGTCTCTGTGTCACCTCCACTCTCCATCCCTAACAACTCACCACTTATGGCATTGAAGACTTCTTCTAATGAATTTGTCACTTTTAGAACCTGCTCCTTGCTTAAAGTAATATCATGTTCCCAATTCTTTAACAAAATATTACCCCTAGTTTGTTCGGCAATGGTGAGTCCGGGGGGCCCTATTGAAAATCTGTTGTTGGTAGCTATCACTGCTTCTTGGAAGGCGATCCGAGCGGATTCTGCGTTTCTTTCCTTGACAATCAGATTCTCAGAAATCTGATGCATTAACAAGCAATCTTCTCGAAACTCCCCCACTTTGTTTAGCAGACTCTGTTGAGCAGAGGAGATCCTGGTCTGAATATCGGTTGCTCGGGATTTAACAATCTCGATGTCGATAACCTTGCTTTCTGCGACCTCTAACTGAGCTCGTAGCTCTGTGATCATATCCCTCTGCTGACCAGCCTGCACCCGACCATCTCGGATTACTGAATTTGCTTGTTCCAGCTTGGTTTTGAGGACTTCGATTTCTTTCTTATCGGCCAATCGGGCCAGCTCTATTGCTCCACTCGCTTGACTCTTAGCGCTTTCTGCTGCCGAATCTACTCGGGCTTCAAGAGTCTTGATCAGTCGATTCTTTCTCTTGAGCTGATTTTTCAACATCGCGACCGAGAATTAGTTTGCTGACGCATATGCTCCTAGCGTCCCTGCTATCTCTGTGGCGAATTCATCACTCTTCTTGTTTTTTCCCTCTGTCATCACTTTGAATTTTTTAACAGTGGACTCTCCCTCTTGATAAAATTCTCTCTTTACTACAGCTTTTCTCTTTTTGTCAAAAAAGAATTCATTAGGAGGGAGTTCCTCTGCCCTTATAGGTCTCAGTTCTTCACCAAATATCCATCTCTCGCTAACATCTCCTTGTGTCGAATGCAAAGGTGTGACCGAGGTGACGGGTTGCCCGATCTGCTTCGCAGCCTTTCCTGGTGTGACGAGTGATTCCTGCTCTTTCGGAGGATCGGAGGTCTTCGTCTCTGTCCCTGTCTCTGTCTCTGTTTCTGGATTCTGAGTTTCAGGCGGGTCGGTGTTTTTCACTTCCATCTCTGAACCATGTTCCTTGGGTGGGTCAGTTGTCCCTTCTTCTGTTTCGGGATTCTGTTCCTGCTCGGGACTCTTCCCCTGCTCGGGATTCTTCTCCTGCTCCCCTTCCTGACGTTTTTCGGGATTAGAAGTTTGCCCCTCAGAACTTTCGGCCTCCTCTTCTTTATCTTTGGAAAGTCCCAAACCTCCTAGCACCACGGGGAGACATCTTTTCCTATGCTCCTGAAATTTTAAAACAGAGGCCCTATCTTCGGATGCTAGAGATCTGATTCGAAATTGCACTTCCGAATAGGACCTCGCCCCTCGAAAAACATCATCCGAGGGCGAACACTCGTGTTCGAACCGAGGTCTGGTTGCAACCAGGTGCATTCCCGACTGAACAATTGTCTTATACTTGGTGTTCAGGTCATCCTTTACAATATTATTGTCATCGTCATCTGAGTCTGAGTAGTTTACCAACTCGGATTGCAGAATATCTAAAATAAACGACCAGGTAGGTACTGAGCCGCCAGTTCGAGGTGAAGTATCTGAGACGTTGTCTGGACCCTGCGTTGCAACCTCGACATTCGCTTTCGCTGCTCTCCTTGGAGCCATGGCTGACGCTTGCTTTTTCGCTCTTCTGCAATAGACCTGTGTATACATGCGGAAATGAGTTCCCTCGGATAAAGGTGAGCTCTGTGCGCTTATGAGAAATGTTTTTTAAAAAGAATGAAACTCTCGTATATATTTGAAAACTCTGTACCTTTTGAAATAAGTCTGTCAAGTCGCAAATAAAACCAAATTTAATGTATAAATCCGATCTTATTTATTCGTGGATTTACCCTAAATCTTCATTAATGTCATCAATGTTCGGCGGCTTGACAGGCAGTCGGGTTATGGAGAGCAAGCAGCTACATCGTGAAGTGTGCAAACCTCGATGCGCGAGACGTATCTCATTTTCATTTAAAAAATCAAATCTTAGGGGCTTAAATCATTTCCTCGCCTTTCGCCGCATTGTGAATTTCCCTTTAACATTTTGACTTTACAACTCGCGAGACTGCGAGTTTCGATTTTAGCTTAATTAACAATAACCGTGATTTGGCGCATCCTTAATCATAAAATTAACTTAATCGCCATATCGCAACTCGGGAATTCGAAGACAAACTTTTGGGAGAATGATATGCCGAGTCGCGATATCGCGATGCGGCGATAATTAAGGCTCGAATTAAGAGAAGGAAATCTTAGATTAGGCGACTAATTAATCTCGCTATAATTATGTCGCAACTTCGTGAATCGGATTTTTGGACACCTTAACTCGATGAAAGAAAGTGTCGAGAACCAAATTTAACCATAGTTAGTTTTTTACCCTTAGACTTTGAACAAGGTTATCACTAAAGTCATCGTGTTCTCAGCTATCGTGACTGCAAGAACAAAAACTCAGGTCTGACGGATGCCGAGGCGCGAAACCCCGACGACGTCTAATCATGGGTTAAAGGTTTTACCCTAATTAATGCCTTGGGTGAAAAATTAAAACCGAGTTCGCATTTTCGCGACTCGGGACTTGTGAATTCAAGAAATAAAGTGTCCGACTTGCGAGACCCGGAAATAAAACAAAAGAGCAAACATACTTGCGAAAAATGGACCCTTTTTGAAAGTGACAAAGCATGGTTTATTCATGGGACAAGATTTCAGGGCTTTATGATTTCGGAAGGAGAAGAAAAGCAACTTTAGATCTCAAGTATCAAAGATTGAAAATCGCGTGAGATAAAAAAACAAGGGCGGCTCCAACACTCCCCTTGACTGAAATCTTCCTGAAATTGATCTTCCAACCTGAACTATCCTCTTTATGGTGCTTCCTCGTGTAAATATAAGACATATAAGATAAGCATTCAAAAACATTCATTTTGGAGTAGAAATTACTTTGAGTCTCTGGCATAGATACTCAAAGGCTTCTCATGGAAATGGTTTTGTAAAGATTTCTGTCACTTGTTCTTTTGTGCCCACATATTCAACTCAGATGTTCTTCTCTGCAGCCTATTCCCGTAGAAAGTGATATTTTATTGGAATGTGCTTCGTCTTGGAGTGCATCATCAAGTTCTTTAAGATATTGATGGTGCTTGTATTATCACAATAGATTGGAATGGGTTTATAATACTCAACCTGTATATCTGTCAAAGTTTGTTTCATCCATAGAACCTGTGTACAACATGTTGTTGTTGCAATATACTCTGCCTTGGCTGTAGATAAGGATATTGATGATTGTTTCTTTCTTAACCATGATACTAAACACTCACCCAAGTAGAACGATGTTCCAGTGGTGCTTCGTCAGTCATCAATGCAACATTTCAAATCTACATCTTATGTATGAAATAAGTGATAGATCCTTTCTTTTTGGATACCATAATCCAAACTCTTATGTTCCTTTGAGATATCTGAAAATCCTCTTCACTACTAATACATGTGATTCCTTTGGTGTTGCTTGAAATCGTGCCACCTGTCCAACTGTCTACATTACATCTGGTCTGGATTTTGTCACATATAGTAAGCTACCAATCATTGATCTGTATTGCCTTTGGTTTGTAGACTTTGAATCATCATCTTTTCTCAACTTGCAACTGGTTTGCAATCTTCCATTCTGAACCTCTTTAGCATTTATCTGATATACTTAGTTTGAGAAATAAAAAAAGATTGGTTGTTTTGATGTATCTAAAGACCCAAAAATAAGGATAGTTCTCCAAGTAATGACGTTTCAAATTCATTATGCATATCCTTTGCAAATTTTTGACTTAACCTATCATCAGTACTTCCAAAAATAATATCATCAACATAAACTTCAATTAATAAAATACTATCTTGAGTTAGTTTGATGTTGTATGCACTTCCTTTTCCGAACCCTGCCTGTTGTATATATTTATCCAGTCTAGAGTACCATGCTCTAGGAGCCTGTTTTACACCACACAAGGCCTTCTTCAATTTACACACATAATCTGCGTTCTCTGACAACTAAAATCTTTATGGTTGTTCAATGTAGACTTCTTCTTCAAGTTCCTCGTTCAAAAAAGATGATTCCACGTCCCTCTGATACACTTTTATACTCTTGGAGAATGCATAAGCTAGGAGCAATCGTATTGCTTCCATTCTGGCAACTAGAGAAAATGTCTCTTCAAAGTCGAATCCTTCAACATCTGCGTATCATTTACATATCAATCTAGCTTTGTTCCTTGTAACCTGTCCATATTCATTCAATTTATTTCTGAATACCCACTTTGTGTCAATCACATTCTTATTCTTTGGTCTTGGAACCAATTCCCAAGTGTCATTATTCTATATTTGATCAAATTCTTCATCTATGGCCTTATTCCAAAATCCATCCTTGTTGGCCTCTTCAAAAAATTTTGGTTCAATCGTAGATGAGAGTGTTAGGTGTGTTTGTTCTGGTGAACGAATTCTTCTTCTAGTATCAACTCCTACATCTTTGTTTATGATAATCTGATCTGAAGGATGATTCTTCTGTACTCGTTTTCTAGGTGTCTTTGGAGGCACTTGTTGAACTTTCTCTTCTACTTTTGTATGATCCTCTTCATCTTCCCCTTCTACTTCTTCTTCATCTTCTTCTTCTTCTTCTTCTTCTTCTTCGTAAAGTTGTTCCATTGATTCATTTTCTTCTTCATTTAATTATTGTCCACTTGTTTCATCAATTGTTACATTGATGATTTCCACAACTTTGTTCAACCTCAAATTGTAACACTTGTATGCTTTCCTTGTACTTGAGTAACCAACAAGTACTACTTTGTCCACACAAGAGTCAAACTTTCTCATTCTGCCATCTTCTCTTTTGATGTAGCATTTGCTTCCAAATACTCTTAAGTGCTTCACATTTGTTGGTCTTCCTTTCCATAGCTCATAGAGAGTTTTGTCGGTGTTGTTTCTAATAATTATTTTGTTTTGAATGTGAACCGCTATATGCATTACATGTGTCCAAAAGATATCTGTCAATTTGGAATCCATTAACATTGTTCGAGACATTTCTTGTATTTTCATGTTCTTTCTTTCAACAACTCCATTTTGTTAAGGTGTCCTAGCAACGAAGAATTGTCTTTGTATTCCATGTATGTTGCAGTAGTCCATAAATTCCTTTGAAGTGAACTCTCCTCCATTATCAGATTTCAAACATTTGATTTTTGAATCCATTTCATTTTGAACCATTTCCTTGTAGACCTTGAAGTTTTCAAAAGCTTACGACTTATTCCTGAGAAAGCAAACTGCAATCATTCTTGTATAGTCATCAACTAATAACATAAAGTATTTCTCACCTTTTAAACTCTTTGTTTTAGTTGGTCCAACTAGATCAATATATACAATTTCCAGTGGTTTTGTCCTTGAGTATTCTTTTGATTTAAACATGGTCTTTGTTTGCTTTCCTTGTTGATAATGCTTGCATAAAGTGTTGGTTGGTTTCATAATCTGGGGCATTTCTCTATTTTATTTCTTTTTGTTGAATTTGAAAAGGTTATCAAAGTGTATGTGACCCATTCTTTTGTGCCATAGCCAACTTTCATCTTTTTTTCCTGGACAACACTTTTCATTTCCAATTTCACTTAGTACATATATGTTGCTTGAATTTTTTGCCGCTGTTGCAATCAATTTTCCTGAACCTTCATTTCTTGTCTCACACTTTTGTGAATCGAAAGTAGCTTTATGACCTTGGTCACACATTTGACTCAAACTTATAAGATTATGTTTCATATCTTATACTAGTAGAACATTTTCTATCTTGGTATTCTTGTTTCCAATTATGACTGTGCCTTTTCCAATTATTTTAGCTAAATCATCATTTATGAAGGAGACTAATCCATCTCTTTTCTTTCTTAATGTAAGAAAATTGTCTTTATCACCTATCGTGTGTTTGGAATAGCCACTGTCAACATACCAACCATTTTTCTTCTGCTTAGCTTGTAGAGCGAGTGTGCATTCTTCATTGTTATACTGATTCTTCTTTCTTATCCATGTTCTCTTTTGAGGTTCTTGTCTGTGACTGTTGTTGTTCTGTTGTGGTTCTCTAGGAGGAACTCTCATTCTGCAATCTTTGGCCATGTGTCCAAAGTTTTTACACTTGTAGAATTTCACTTCAATGTTCAATGATTCAAACCTGTTGTAACTTATTCTATGTGTTTCACTAGGCCTTCTTGGATAACCCTTTTGTGTATAACTTTCAAAGTTGTTTATGTTGCTAATGTTAGCTCTACAATTCATAGCTTTATGTCCAAAATTATTACAGGCATAACATAAACCAAAAAATATAGTTTGATACATGGGATTTGAATATCTTCTAAAAGGAGTTTCTCTTCTGAATCCTTCTTCTTCCTGAGGCCTATCTGTCGGTTGTTGATTCTAAAATCTGAATCTTCTCAATGGATGAGTGTCCCTATAATCTTCCTTGTAAATCTTCATATCCCCTTTGATTGTTTCTGCATAGCTTTTTGGATATGTTTCTTGCTCTCTATTTTTGGAGCTTGATCCATTTTCTGTCTGATTGTATCCAAGTCTGGACTTGTCATGATGAGGTTTTTGACTGTTGATAATGTCATCCAAAACTTTTGAGTTTTTCTGCATATTTTTCTTTTGAAAATCCTTTCTTAATGTGACAATCTTTGCTTTCAAATTTCCAATGATCTTGTCTCTTTATTCTAGTTGTTTTTTGAGTGTTTCTTCAACTCTTTTATCTTCTTCTATTTAAACCTTCAAATTTGTGATCATTTGTTCTAGTTCCTGAGTGTCTTCTTTCTTGTCTAGTTCTGTTTGTAGCTTCCTGTTTTTCTTCTTTTCTCTTCTTATAACTTCTATGGCACACAACAATTATTCTCGGTAGTCAAATTCTGTCTCGTCATATTCTTCTTCGGCCTCTTCATATTCTTCTTCGGTGCCTTCTTTGTCAGATTCTTCTAAAGCCATGAATAGAACACTTTTTGTCTCACTGTCACTAACTTCATCTTCATCTGATGATGAGATGTCTTCTTTGGTGCATAAGTTTTTCTTGAAAACTTTCTTTGTGGTTCTTTTTCCTTTATATGTTTGTTTGTTATTTGAGTAATTTTCATCATTCCTCTTATTTTTCTTATGAGGACATTTATTAGAAAAATGACCAATACCATCACAATTAAAATAAATCAAAGGAAACTTACCTTTATATATGTTGTTGGTTCCCTTGTTCAATCTTCTGACAAAGTTGGTCATTTCTTCATCATCTTTTGAGATGGCACTACTCTTGTTATGTTCTTTTTCCTTTTTCTTTCCCTTTTGCTTTGAACTTTTGGATGCTTTGAAAGTTGCTTCTTTTATATCTAGATTTTCCTGTTCAGTTCTCATTTCACTAACAAATTTGGGTCATTTTGCGACGGTTGTTTCGACGCTCTCGCGACGTTATGTCGTGGATATTGCGATGAATCTTGAGTCCCTGAAACGTCGTATCATGGAACGTGGAAATTTCGACGAACTTGAATTAATGTCACAAGAGCAATGACCCTAGGGAACTTCTCACAATTGCGACAAAAAAAATATATATTATCGCCAATACGACAATATAGGTAATCTAAGTGAAACCATCATTTCGTCAAAATTGCGACGACCACTGCGATGACAATTTTCGTTGTTTATATAGCAAATGCGTCGCAACAATTTGTGTTGTTGTCGCACTTGCGACGACAACATTTCTTTGTTTTTATAGCACATATGTCGCAGGTATGACAACATTTCATTGTTTATATAGCAAATGTGTCGCAGCAATTTTGGTTGTCGTTGCACTTGCGACGACAACATTTCTTTGTTTGTATAGCACATCTGTCGCAGGTATGACAACATTTCGTTGTTTATATAGCAAATGTGTCGCAGCAATTTTGTTGTTATCGCACTTGCGACGACAACATTTAGTTGTTTTTATGGCACATCCATCACAGGTATGACAACATTTCGTTGTTTATAGAGAAAATGCGTCGCAGCAATTTTGGTGTCGTCGCACTTACGACGACAACATTTCTTTGTTTTTATAGCACATCCGTCCCAGGTATGACAACATTTCGTTGTTTATATAGAAAATGCGTCGCAGCAATTTTTGTTTTCGACGCACTTGCAACGACAACATTTCTTTATTTTTATAGCACATCCATCGCAGGTATATTATTGTCGTCGAAATTGCAACGAAAATTATTAATTTAAAAAAAATAAAAAAATTATTTTAGGTTGCAATTTTAATATTAATATTACCATATTAATAACTATCAATAGAAAACATTGACATTATTTATTATTTATATTAATAACTTCTTTTGATTGAAAATTTCTAAAGGTTCATGTGCTCAATCGTTGGTTGTAGTGAGAGATTCAAATACAATCATTAACCATATGAAATTCATTGTGTGCTAAAATAGTCTCATTCAAGGTTACAAGGTTACATATAAAATAAATAATGCAATATAGAAGATGAAATACTCAAAGAAAATGTGTCTAAACTGAAATATGTGCTCGGGTGGTACAACAACTATTTGATAATACTTATTTCAATAGGTCAATGACAATGTATGGCTTTGATGTAAGAGTTTCACATGGTGTATTTTACAAATACAAAACACAATCCTAAGACTCTAACACAACTCAATTGACCTTCACTCAAATAGTTAAATAGTAATTAGGCCTTCAACGTGCTTCAATGTATGGTGATGCAACCCACCATAGAAAACACATCAAGGCATGAGAGGCACTATGATTCCACTATAGGGGAAGATGAAAGGGGACCTATGGGAAAATAAATCCACTATCTCCAAGGTCTTTCTCAGAACTCATATTCTTATACAATGTGCCTTAAATGAAGCCATACACCTTCTTTGACTTATCAACCAATCCTTGAATCTATGTAAGAGGTTGGTGGGGAAAGTCTTTTCACATAATAATGGGAGCATGGGTTGAGTACAATCTTCATGCCATGGGAAGTGTAAAAGTCCTACATTCCACTAGTTATAGGTAATGTCATCCATAATTTATGTTGGAGAAATTTATATTTTCGACACACTAGTTCAGTGGGAGTTAACTGACTAGTTCTATTTAGACTTTATATTTTTACCATCACTATTATGCATGCATGAATTCCTAAGGAAAGCTAACTGCTTGATTTCTTTTCTTAATTATGGAATGATTTTCCATATATATGAATGTATTCAACTCATTCATTGTATCATATTGATCATGATCTATGTATCAATCATCAGCTCATTGGAGTAGTGTGAATATATTTTCTCATTCTTCCATATTGAATCTCTCTTCCTTTCTTGATAAGCTTTGTTTGTACTTTTTTTAGCTAGATCTCTTGTGCAGGTTTCCATGAAAAACTGACATGGTATCAGATCTATGCTGCTTGGAGCAATCCAGACAAGCCAAAGAATAAGGAAAATCGAGGTTTTAGCGAGCTAAATCTGTGGTCGTAACTTTCAGTTGCTATTCCTCCAAAAATATTACGGTTTCAAGAAAACGGTCCAAAATGAAAGTAAATCGACCCATTTTGGAAGTGGGTTTTAAACTGTTTGGCGAGATTCTTTACCGTTTGCTCAGAAAGTGAGCCACAAGATAGCCTCCTGAAACTTATACGAATCCGTGGCCATACCTTTCCACATTCATTGCTCCCAAAATATTACGTTTTGGAGAAAACGGCCCACAAAGAAAGTAAATCGGCCCATTTTGGAAGTGGGTTTTCAACCGTTTGGCGAGATTCCTCATCGTTTGCTCAGAAAGTAAGTCGCAATATCATCTCCTGACACTGATATGAATTTTAATTTCTTAATTTTTCACTTGCAGATTGAGAGTAAATTTTTAGGGGTTCTTGGAATCAGTGGGAGAGACAGATATGACAACCATTATATAGCCAAACTTGGTGGTAATCCTCACACCATACAATTATTTTGATTGGAAGGCCAAGGTAGAATTCCAACTCAGAAGGAAAGGATTGTATAATTTAACGATGGCGACGGAAACAGAACCTACATCAGCGATTGAAAAGATGAGATGGGTGAACCGTAAGGATGAGGCCACAGGACTACTTCTTGAGTTAATCTCCATTGATTTGTGGTTTCATGTTGCCGCATGCAAGACTCCAAACGAGATCTGGACCACCTTGGAAGGACTCTTTGGAAAGCAGGATGAGATGCGAGGTCATATGCTTGAGGTAGAGTTGAATACCTTAGACCCTAAAAGTTTTGATAATATACAAGATTTTTTTACTAAATTTAAATCTTTGCTATTAAGCTTGGGTGAATGTGGTATTGATAAGTTTACACAAGAGAAACAACTTATTCTGACAATCTTGGCCAAGCTAGGACCAGAATACATTGTATATGTCTCCAATTTCCGTTCTGACAGATGTCTTTTTGGAACAAATTGGAAAATGCCTACGCTGGCTCAGTTCATTGAGTCTCTTACACAAGAGCAGAGAAAACTCATACATATGGGTCTCATGAAAGATCCCAAAGCACATGCACTCACCATGCAGGATGGAAAAGGGTCATTCAAACAAAATAGGAAGGAGGGATATTTCAAATCCTTTAATGATTCTTCAGGTTCCAAAGACTCTTTAGATTCCAAGAAAAAGAAGAAGGGAAAGCAGTGCATTTACTGCAATAAACCAAATCATGAAGAATCCACATGCATGAAGAAACAGATCAATCTTATGGCACATGCACTTCAGTAGAACAACCTTGGAAACTTCATTCCAGAGGGAGTCAAGAAGCAGAAGGAAGAAAATCCTACTCCTAAGAAAGGTAATCATCATGCTCTTGTTGCAATTAATTCCTCATTTGATTCATGGATTATAGATTCTGGTGCAACCCATCATATGGAAGCGAAAGAGGAAGTTTTCTCTTCCTTGAGTCCATGCTCAAGATCCCCTATTCTCATGGGGGATGATACTCCAGTAGCAGTAGCAGGAGAAGGGAGAGTGAAACTCCATAATGGTAGTTTTAAGAATGTTTTACATTCTATGAATCTTCTCTCAATTTATCAAATCGCTCAGAAAGGTAAAAAGGTTGAATTTACATCAGATTCAATTTCAATAATTGACATGCATGACAATTCCATCATTGCAACTGGTGAGGTGGATCACAAGTCAAGGTTGTATAAATTCACTAAGTTTTCTGACGATGACTCCTCTATTTTACTTACACATAACAAGAGTACTTTACATGCGCCTCCGGTGCAACATGCATATACTCTTGTTCTTCCATCAGTTTCAGACATTAGAGATGATTCCATACACTCAGATTTTGTACATGGAAATAAGCAGGTAGTACATCCAAATAAGAAGTCAGCGATGAAGCTTCAACAGATGCCCAAGAAGGCACATACCACACTTCAGGCAATAGACAACCTTGCAGGGAATCCATTGGATTTGAGGAAGACTCGATCTCAGCATGAGGAGCCTTCTCATGTATTTTCAGCTTCAAAACCTCGGATGCCCATGCATTGCTATATGGTTCAATCTACTAATCCATAGAACTACAATAGGGTTGTGGGAAATCCATTATGGAAAGAAGCCATGCAGAAGGAGTATGACTCACTCATACAGAACCAGACTTGGAATCTGGTTCCACATCCACCAGAAAGGAACATTTTCAGGTGTAGATGGGTCCACGGGATCAAGAAGTACAAGGCCTGATAGGTTGCCAAAGGACTTCATCAAATCCATAAAGATTTCTACATCTTCACAAAGACTTTCAATGAGCAGAAGTTTCGGACTTTGCGGGATCGTCTTGCAGTAAAGAACACAGTTTCCTAACAGTTGTCATTTTCTTCTTTTGATACATTATATTTTGAGGGGGGGGGTTTGTTCCCACGTGGTTTTCCCTTTTTCCTCACTTTTATTCAGTGTTCATTAGTTGCATTGTACATGAGTACCTAAAATGTCCTAGTAGTCGAGACTCATTTTTTACTCCATAGTGATGTTCAGGGGGGGTGTTGAAGAAATTTATATTTTCGACACACTAGTTCAGTGGGAGTTAACTGACTAGTTCTATTTAGACTTTCTATTTTTACCATCACTATTATGCATACATGCATTCCTAAGGAAAGTTAACTGTTTGATTGTTTTTCTTAATTATGGAATGATTTTCCCTATATATGAGTGTATTCCACTCATTCATTGTATCATATTGATCATGATCTATGTATCAATCATCAAATCATTGGAGTAGTGTGAATATATTTTCTCATTCTTCCATATTGAATCTCTTTTCCTTTCTTGATAAGCTTTGTTTGTACTTGTTTTAGCTATATCTCCTATGCAGGTTTCCATGAAACACTGACAATTTCCACCAATGATATCATTGTCATTGACTCTAACATTGTGGGAAACACTCTAACATTAATTCTCTACATATTTCATGTTTTACTCTCCATTTCCAACCCATACCAATTTGGAAATTAACCAAAATCAACATCAAGAAGAGGCAAATTGTAGACTTTGGATGAAATATAGTGGTTGTAGGTGAGCATATAGGATAGGGAAGATAACAATTCATCATTCACCATCCATTATATACTCTTTATATCCTTGAGAGACAAATATAGTTCTTTTAGGAAATTTTTAGAAAGAATACAATAGATCAAGCTCTTTCTATCCACACTAAAGAGAACTAGAGAGAATAATATATCTAAGGGACCATGAAGTACATAAAGTGAATATATTCATTATGTTGCATGTTGTAGTGGAAGAGAGTTCCTTATCTA
>ML779329.1:116741-129885 GCA_009831015.1 Picea engelmannii
TTATTGCTTGGTTTTTTCACCATGGTGGCCTCATAGCCTAGGTTGGTGGTGGTATCTACACTAGATGGTTGTGGTTCAATGGAAATTTTCTCTTACATGACCAATTTCTGTTAAAAGATAAGTCTCATTTTTTTGTTTATGAAAATGAAAAATTGCTATTACTCTCATTCATAAAAAAATTATGTGTTATGCATGCTATGTGTCATTTTTTTTTCCAATTTTGAATTTAAGTATAAAAGGAAATGAAGGAAAATTTCATGGTGCGAGAGAAGAAAATGATTTACACCTTTTCGGAAATGTGTTTTGGATCGTGGAAATGACCACCCTTCAAACCTGCATTTTTCAAAGACATTAAAAGGTTAAATGACTGAATAATAGCTAAACATCTATGAGGAAATAACCATGTACAAGTGCAAAGGAAGGCTACTAGGTGGGATTGAAACAAGAGAACTCTTAGCTCACACATACACAATACATAAGATAAGRYRCCATGTAAAAACTCWAGTGCACCACTATCTAAGGGAGTTTTAGCCTTTGGAATAMAWTGTGCAAGAAKRTTAGATATGAAGTCTACCTAATAAAATATCATCCCATGCTTGAGCACCCCATGCATAATCAAAATCCATCTTAACCATATGTATCTAGTGCATCGTCTACCATACAAGAGGTTCAAGAGAATTGCTAAGGCTTGAAGTTCTCATAAGAATGGAGGGAGGCCATGAAGCCTAAGGAAATGGTTGGATGATATGGAGTTCACTATAGTTTAAAATTGTTTAAATATTTATAACCTACAAGGTTACATATAAAATAAATAATGCAATATAGAAGATGAAATACTCAAAGAAAATGTGTCTAAACTAAAATATGTGCTCGAGTGGTACAATAACTATTTGATAATACTTATTTCAATAGGTCAATGACAATGTATGGATTTTATGTAAGAGTTTCACATGGTGATACAAATACAAAACACAATCCTAAGACTCTAACACAACTCAATTGACCTTCACTCAAAGAGTTAAATAGTAGTTAGGACTTCAAAGTGTTTCAATGTATGGTGATGCAACCCACCATAGAAAACACATGAAGGAATGAGAGGCACTATGATTCCACTATAGGGGAAGATGAAAGGGGACCTATGGGAAAATAAATCCTCTATCTCCAAGGTCATTCTCAGAACTCATATTCTTCTACAATGTTCCTTAAATGAAGTCATATACCTTCTTTGACTTATCAACCAATCCTTGAATCTATGTAAGAGGTCGGTGGGGAAAGTCTTTTCACATAATAATGGGAGCATGGGTTGAGTACAATCTTCATGCCATGGGAAGTGTAAAAGTCCTACATTCCGCTAGTTATAGGTAATGTCATCCATCATTTCCACCAATGATATCATTGTCATTGACTTGTGGGAAGCACTCTAACATTAATTATCTACATATTTCATGTTTTATTCTCCATTTCCAACCCATACCAATTTGAAAATTAACCAAAATCAACATCAAGAAGGGGAAAATTGTAGACTTTGGATGAAATATAGTGGTTGTAGGTGAGCATATAGGATAGGGAAGATAACAATTCATCATTCACTATCCATTATATACTCTTTATATCCTTGAGAGACAAATATAGTTCTTTTAGGAAATTCTTAGAAATAATACAATAGATCAAGCTCTTTCTATCCACACTAAAGAGAACTAGAGAGAATAATATATCTAAGGGACCATGAAGTACATAAAGTGAATATATTCCTTATGTTGCATGTTGTAGTGGAATAGAGTTCCTTATATATCGCAAGATGAATCAGAGTCTTGTAATGCTTTGTGTTGAGATGGTTAGGTAAGAATGTAAGTAGAAAGGTTGGGATGAGAAATATAGAATCTTATTGCTTGGCGTTTTCACCATGGTGGACTCATAGCCTAGGTTGGTGGTGGTATCTACACTAGATGGTTGTGGTTCAATGGAAATTTTCTCTTACATGACCAATCTCTTGGACCAATTTTTGTTAAAAGATAAGTCTCATTTTTTTGTTTATGAATATGAAAAATTACTATTACTCTCAGTCATAAAAAAATTGTGTTATGCATGCTATGTGTCATTTTTTTTTCGATTTTGAATTTAAGTATACAAGGAAATGAAGGAAAATTTCATGACGTAAGAGAAGAAAATGATTTACACCTTTTCGGAAATGTGTTTTGGATCATGGAGGTGACCACCCTTCAAACCTGCATTTTTCAAAGACATTAAAGGTTAAATGACTGAATAATAGCTAAACATCTATGACCACCCATATTGCTCGATTATGTCATCGCTCTATGATTTCAATGTTCAACTTGTTACATCTGCATTCTCAATCAAGGTATTTAACATGTTTATGCATGGAAACAATTCCTCTTTATATCCCACCTTGTGGAATCACAAGACCTTAACGTTGAAATCCTTGGGTTCATGTCCTTGGCTTATTTTTTTGCTCTCAATGATTTGTGGAAGGTTCAACATCATTGTACATATCATAGAGGAATGAATAAGTAGGATTTGAGGCAATGTTGAGTAGCAACACCATGTCCATGACACAATGAAAAGAATGGTAATGTTATTTCTCATGTGAGACACAATGAAACATGTCACAAGACTTTCGAAGTTGCATATATCAATTCACAAGATTTTGGAAGTTGCATCATTAAGAGAAGCAAAAATTATCATAAGTGTATAACAAAATTACATTCACATATATATACAAGCCATAGAAATAGCCTTGTGTATATTATCAACTATATAATGTACATCTAACTGTCTTATAAAATTATTACATGACATCATGAATTTCTTTTAGTCTTCTTTTGTGCTTTCCAGTTCTTAGGAAAATCATCCATGTCCATGTCTTCGTTTACTGGGTTCTCTTCAGCAGTTGATGTTGTTTCAGTCCTTTCACGCCAAGTACGTCTGGTCTCGTACCCATGGCGTGGATGCTGTTGTAAGGGGCCATCACCTAAGAAAATAAAAAATATTAAATTTATATGGCCAATTTTTAAATATCATTGAAGTAGTTCATTGATATTAAAAAAAAACTCTGCAAAGTAATTATTTATCTGGTCCTCTAGTCGACACCGTTGGAATGGTTGTCGACATGTTCACTTGATCTTCAGGTCGAGGAGGATCATCTATGACATTCTCTGCCATTGAAACGTCAAAATTTATAAGTACAAAATTATTAAGTATATGATTAATATATAGACATTTTACCGTTGTGGGCCTCAGTCACAGGAACATCTTGGGGCTGCACCTCACTGGGATGGGGCTACTAGGGAGCACCATGATCTTCTGGTTGTGTTTCACTATCAACGCTCTGTTGTCCAGTACTAATGGTTTCATTGATAGTGTTTATCCTCTGATTAAAACAAAGTAAGACATTAAATTATGGACGATATCAAACATTTACATATTTTATAAGTAACAAAAGGTTAATGCGAACTGATTTTTATTTACCTTATCCCGCAAATTGGATCTTGGGGTCTGCCCCATGCTTTTCCTATGATCAACCACGGCTTTATAACCGTACTTGTAACCAAGTTGGATGTCTTCCTCCATGGTTTAAGTTCCGAAGTCGTCGCCCTGCATTGCATAAGGGTATGGTTTTTTAATGTTTTTCGTTGCAATTACCTTAAAGTTGTAAGGTGATACAAATAATTTTCTTAAGATGTTTGGGTACTTACGATTCATGAATGTAACCTCGAGTAGCCACCCTGGCCTAGCTTGTGTTGGCCATGTTTGAAAATCTTTTCTTTGGTTGCCTTCGAAGTGTCAAGCAACCTATCATCAAAATTTTCAAGTATGGTATATATAACCACACTTTTATTTAGATCCAAAGAAAAATAAAGCTAGTATTGAATTCAAAAAATTGTAATTTACCTTGGTGTACCAGTTATTTGTTCCCCAGACTTTTTCAAAATATTCTCTTTTGCATCATCAATGATCATCTTCCACTCCCTCTCTGGAATTGAGGGAAGACGCTCATACCTAGGATTTCTTGCCAAGCTTCGTCTATAAACATCCCGTGTATATTTTAAATATTCACCCGCTGTAGATGTGACCGCTTTTATATTGAACATGTCTACACCAAAGAGGCCTTCAAGATAATCCATAAGTTCCTTTTTAAGGTTGGAATTCTGGAAATTCCACCTCATGCGTAAGGTTTCCCAAAAAATAGACAAGGCCTTGCTCTCTACGTGCCTATAAAAAAGGTTGGTTCCTACACACAAAAATATATGATCATTAATTTAAAATTAATAATCTAAATTATTTATGTATGAGGACAACATTAAACGATTAAAATATGAATTAAAACTACATGGGAGTCTTGATTGTTTTAATGGAAGTCCATTATCATCGACCAAAAATGTGCACGGAAGGGTCCCTGTGCTTGTCACACGTCTAGCTCCAGGAAATGCAACCATCCCAACCACATCACTATGATCCGCATCTATGCCACCATCTCTAGACTCTGATCAAGGTGTGGAAGATGGAGAAGTAAATAGTGCTCTAGCAGTTGTATGACCGCCTGCATCAGGACTCTGTAGCGTCTCTGTAGCGCCACTACTACCAACATCAGGCTGAACAGGCTCCAAATATTCCTTTATAAAAAAAAATGTTTTTTCGTGAGATAATGTAAAAGTTAAAGAACAAAGTATCATAATTGAACATATGAGTGCATTAAAAATAATAATAATAATTATGGTTATTACCTTATATGTGTTAAGTTGTAACATAAAGAGCTTGATCTTTTCTTTGACGTTAGGAGTTTGTTCTGGACGATCTAACAAGCTCCTTGTTAGCTTTAATGATCTTTTTTTTTAACCAGAGCTAACAAGCTCCTCCTTTTCAATAATGAGAAAAGAGGAGGAAACATTGTCATAGATCTATCTAGGGAGAAGATGGAGTTGATTACTGAGTGGGACTTTATTGATATCAAGCCAATCAAAGGAAAATATCCCTGGACTAATCAAAGGACCAATCCAAGGCATATAGCGGCCAGATTACACAGGTTTCTAGTGCACAGTGATCTCCTTCTACAAGAGTTCTCTCTAAAGTCAAGGATCCTTTCATCAATTGCATTAACCACAAGCCTATTGCTTTGCATTTTTAGTACACTCTAGACTATGGCCCTTTGCCTTCCCATTTCAATCTGTTGTGGATAAATTCTCAGGAGTAATAGACAAAGTCCACCCACCACGGCACACTTGGGTTTCCAATACCCATGTCTACATATGAGAGCATAAATTAAAGCTCATTAAGTAGGCCTTAAAAGCATGGGGAAGGTCCTCCTATTCCTCACCATCAACTAAGAAAGAGATGCTCATATCTCAACTTGAAGAAATCTAGACCAAAATGGAATATGAAGACATAACAAGCCAAATTTAGGAAGCAAAGACAACTATCCAACAAAAACTTCTAAGAGCCATTTGATCAAAGAGGAAACCTAGAGGCTTAAATCCAGAGGCTCGTGGCTTAAGGCAGGGGGCAGAAATACAACCTATTTCCACAAGCAAGCTAAATCACAGACTATAAAAAATGTGAAGGAGATGACCATAATAATAATAATTATGGTTATTACCTTATATGTGTTAAGTTGTAACATAAGGAGCTTGATCTTTTCTTTGACGTTAGGAGTTTGTTCTGGACGGTCTAACAAGCTAACAAACTCCTTGTTAACTTTAATGATCTTTTTTTTTTAATACTAGTATAGCAAACATATGCTATACTATATGATTATTTTGGCCCTTATCGTTTCCTTTTGATGCTTTGCTTTTCTTGCAGCATCATCGGGTTCCGACACTTCTTCTTTGACGAATCTTGCTAGGTCATTCTGTCCAAGAATGAGACCAATCCTATACTTCCAGGCACGGAAGTTTTCCACACCTTCCAGCTTGTCAACAAGCTTATAGTGCTTGCAGATATCTTTTACCTGGAGCTAGGAAAATGTCCAAAAATGAAAATGCTCAAAATCAAATTCTGAACTTACCAGGAGGTGCGCTTGGCTGAGGCGAGTACCCTGGTGTGTCTGGATCTGAGAAAATACAAATTTTACCCCTCCAAACTTGATCTGCGGATTTATGGACTGGTGCTTCTAGTTTTCTGGTACTTCTGGTACTTCTGGTATTTTGGTTTTCTGGTACTTCTGGTACTTTGTGAAACTAGGGTTTCACTTTTCGGGAGATCTAGCCACTGAAAAGTTGCACTGAGAATGCCAAAATGATCCTTGAGGGAGGGTGCACTTTTCTAGATGGTTTTGGGGCTGAAATACCTCACCAACAAAAAGCCCTAATTTGCATGTACGACAACAGTGACGTTTTTCACTTTCTCTTGTGAAAGATGCTCTCTTCAGCTTAGCTCTAATACCATGCTGATGTTTAAGCTATTATTAGAGTTCTTTGCATTTCACTAGATAACAATAGCATAAGATAGGATCACTGAGAAATACACAATCACAAGAGACACATCATTTATCCTGGGAAACCCTCATGGGGGAGAAAACCCAACAAAACTTCCTTATTATAGATAGCCAATACAATGCCAAGAGATAACTCAAACAAATACAGAAAGTTCTCTCCCAAGAATGTGCCTCTCTCTCTCTCTCTTCTCCAACTGCAACTCTGAAACTTGTCTCAAATGAACGAGTGTGTGTCTAAATGAGGCGCTAGCCTCCTTATTTATACAATTTTGGCACGTGTGGAAGTGTCCCTTCACTAGCAGGGCCGACCTCTTCTTCTGGGTGGTTATAACCACCTTTAATATATTTTGGGGCCTCTTTAATATATTCTAGGGCCGACTTCTTATTCTGCCTATTACAATTATACTTTAACCAATCCGCAAAAGGGGATTTGGTCTTTTACAATAGCCGACATGATCAATCCGCAATAGGGGATTAATCTAATGAATAATTCCACAATAATAATTAAAATACACTTTGCAGTTACATTATTTCAACACTAGCTACCTCTATTGCATGCTTCACTCAATGTCTTCATCAACTCAAGCACCATAATCAACACCTATAGGGTTAAACTAGGTACCATCCATGAAATGTAGGGAAGTTCCCAAGGTCTTAAATTCCTATGAGGCTTTTCCTTTTGGCATATAACCAAAAAAAACCATTCTTGTGATTTGGGAGTTTTTGTGATAGTAAATCCTTCTATGCATAGTTACGCCAAAGTTAAGAAATACTTGCTCAATTTTGAACATGTCTACTTGTTAGAATATAGGGGACTAGCCCCATGTATTGCGAGTTCCATCTCATGTGAGAAGTCCAAACGCCTTATGAAATGTCCCATCATGGTTCATACCAAATAGACCTTCTCAATGTCGAATGAAACAAGTTCATGCATAGAGGCAAAGTTGGCCATGTGGTCAACATGATGACATGCCANGAGTTCCATCTCATGTGAGAAGTCCAAACGCCTTATGAAATGTCCCATCATGGTTCATACCAAATAGACCTTCTCAATGTCGAATGAAACAAGTTCATGCATAGAGGCAAAGTTGGCCATGTGGTCAACATGATGACATGCCATATATGTCATTGGTTGACAAAACGTAGTGTACATATGGCCATTTACAACATGGCTAAGACACTTCAAGAGAAGAATGGTGGATAGGAGCCTCTTCTTGTTAAAAGGAACCTCACATGACCCCTTGGTCCAAAACCATAGATAATGACCCACAAGATCATACAATTATGACAATCCCCTTGTTAGTTTTCTATTTTACCCCTATTGTTTTAAATGCTTATTGTGCATATTATCGTATTAATAGAAATTAAGGCACGTTTTCCAAAAGAAAAAGATGTCGAATTAAGAGGGAACATTGAAATACAGAGTTCATAGAATATAAATCCAAAGGTTTAAGGTCAAAAGGCTCTAAATACATGATATATGTTAGTTCTAGGATTGACAAAACATCATATGTAACTTGTACAATGTAGAACAAAAAGAAATTTCAAATACAAGATTACTCTCTCCAAATCTGTGTTTTTGTATGTGAATGTATTTTCTGTCCTAAATTTGACATCAACATGCATTCCAAACTATTTTTTCATATCTTTGCTCCTATTGTTCTATCTGGGATCATGTTTAAATACTACACCAAAGGTCTTCCTCATATTCCTCATAAAAACAATGTAAACATACATGCTTGTGTTTTGGGGGAATACCTAAAAATTACAAAAAGACTTCCTCCTCATAAAAATATTGTCAACATGCGTGCTTGTATTCTTTGGAGATATCTAAAGATTTAAGTGGAAAAAGAAAAGGCATTGACCAGTGAATATACCCAAAGCCAAGAGAGACCTTTTTTGAACATATGGCAAGAGCTAAAAGCTAATGGATGCAGGTTTGAATACAATAAATTTGATTCATTATGATAAATCAATATCCTAAAAAAATTTAGAGTTTTCAAGTCATGCAATCTGTAAAGAGAAATGTCAGAGAGCATAATGAAATGCAAGGCATTCTTTATTATCATTTGAAAATTGCATTAATAAGGCAACATTTAATAGACTAAAAATGAAAACCTTGTAGAATCTGTTCAAAATATTTGACTTAAAAACTGTATATAATGTTCACACTATTACAAAAGAGAAATGTTCACAATATGGACAACCTTGTTCAATCAACTTATGTTAGACCCTCACATTTGATGGAGTTTCTCAAGTTAACCACTGCAATGTTGGGTCTAAATGGATTGTCCAGGACAATAGCGTTAAATTTTTCACAGTTTCAAACTAGGAATAGAATCAACCACTTATAAAGATATGCAAGGCAATTTTGCCACTGGCATTATGCTTGATAGTGACCATAATAAAATCCAAGGTATTCTTTATTACCATTTTGAAGGGAGAAATGTTACCTATGGACAACCTTGTTCAATCAGAGCTTCTCAAGTTAACCACCGCAATGTTGGGGCTAGATGGATCATCTATGACAATAGAGGTAATTTTGTCATGATTTCAAATTAGGAATGGGATCAACTACTTGTAATGAAGCGAAGACTACTGCTTTAGCATAGTATTATACCCTCGTCAAAGTTAAATATGTGCTAATATGGCATTGCGTCCTATGGGCTGAACACATAAAGCTTAGAGATGGATCTAGTTAAGTACGTATGTAACTAATTGTAAAACATGAATCTTTTAAGATCATCAATGTAACAACACATTTTTATGCCTTAGCAGATATATTAGCTAATATGGTTTTAAGATCATCAATGTAAAAACACATTTTTATGCCTTAGCAGATATATTAGCTAATATGGAAGTAAGGTCGTGAAGAATTTAAGATCATCCATGTAAAAACGCATTTATATGCCTTAGCAGATATATTAGCTAATATGGATGTAAAATAGTAAAAAGAAAATGTTGCCAAAATGAAAATGGGGACCCAAATGAGGATCAATTGATAGAAATACTTACCAATAGAATTATAATATCTAATAGGTTAACTCTCTAGGGTTTATGGTTTACAATTAGTGGCCTAATTGTAAATTCAATAATTGAAGGTGTTATAAATATGATATGAAAATGAGGGCGACATGGAAAACAATTCTTACACTGGCCACCTAAAGTGAATGGCTATGAAGTACTCCTAAGATAGCACTTGTAAAACCGATATAAGGCCTAGAGAGGAATGGGACCATTGTGACCATCGTTACCAAACAGGGGTCAAAAACAGAGAAGGGAATAGGGCAGTGGTTATGTAGGAGGATAATCATATCAACTTCGAAGCAAGGCAGGGAGAAGAGAAGTGTGTGATGAAAGATGGCAGCACTAAGATTAAAGATGAATTGGAAAATTCAAGACATTCCAGAACTAGTTAGTCTATAGTCTTGAATCCCTATATCTATTGTTTACATTGAATTGCAGTCATACAAAAACTAATTGAACACATTGTTGCCAAAGACGTGTGGGGTAAGTCAATTCAAAGTGGAACTAATATGTGGCAATGATATTTGGTTCACTGGATTCGCAGTCTTTAGAATGGGATCAAAACCCCTCCAAAAGCATAAGCCTTGGCATTTCAGGGTATGGTTTGTTGAGTTTTGGTGTACCTTGGGAAGTGGTTCCCTTGTGGTTTTGAGCCTCTAACCACAAGAGGGAGATGCGTGTACCATTGCACCTTGTACTTTATGTCTAATTTCACTTTGACTTAGGAGATTTAAGTCAAAAGTGAAATTTGGTCATTTTAGCCTAAAGTGACTATTAATTCACTTTGTGGGTGAATTAGGAGACATAAAGTGAATTTAGGGCACTTAACCCAAAGTGGGTTTTGAGTTGAGATTATTGTGGGATGATCTCAACCATTGATTAGGGATGACTTGGGATGATCCTAGCCATCCCCATTTAGGTCTCCTAATGGATTGCTCATGGAGGGCGCAAGGGGCCAAGAGAGGCTCATTCATTCATTTGCTCACTTGGAGAGTTTGAGAGGGAGCATGAGGATGAGGTTGGAAGCATTGGATGAGGGAAGCAAGGGCGCCTCCTTCCATGGAGGGCTCTAGGAAGCTTAGACTCTCATTATTTAGTGGTGTTCACACTTGCTTGGAGGAGGGCGCAACCTAGCAGGGAGGAGCTAGACTTGAGGGATTGCAGATATGTTTGTTTCAATGGAGAGGTAGCACACAAGAGCACATTGTGGTGCAAGGGTTTCTTCTTCAGAGCAACCAAGGTCAAGGGCACATCACTTGAGTGGGTTTGGCAACAAGGGGAAGAGGCGCACTAAGCTTGGGCGCATTTCTTCTTGGTTCCTTTGGCAAGTCTCGAGAGGAGCTTGCTTTGTATACAGGTTCCATCATATTGTATTTTTTGTTGTATCTCATGCTTTAGGCACAACTTATATATACTTCCATTCCAAACTGGTTTCCCCGGGGGGGTTTTATCCAGGGTCATGTTGACCAAAAATACATGTGTCCTATTTTCATGCATGCTTAGAGAGTAGATCAGCCTATTTGTGTTGTAAAGAGTAGAGGAGTGTTACTTGTTTTGAGTTATATTGCATGTGCTAACATTGAGTTACGAAAACACTTGCAAGGGCACCTCAAAGAACACTTAACCACAAAAACTATGGGCAGAAAGTTACTAAACTGTTTGTTGTACTAAAATGCAGCAAAGGACAGTTTTGGAGATTGAAACTTAGAGCCATACTCAAGGTCAAGGACAGACCTTAGTTGGCAGCCTCATAGTACCTCATTTTTCTTCATGGTTGTTGCATTTGGAAATACTTCAAGAACTCAACCAACCAAGTTCGTCAAGAGAATCAAAATGATCCATGAAGTGAAGCTTACCCCCACTAAATCAAGGCACAAAGCCCTTGCTCTTGCTGACAAAGGACTCGTTGGCCAATTCACTGGCATTTGGCCCTCACCTAGGGCAATAGCCATTTGGGAATTGGAAAACGCTAATCAAAGGTCAATTGCATCATTTCTTTTGTGGTAGAAGATTCTACGCTTTCTTGTTTGAGATGAGGGAAGATAGGGCTCTAATATTCCGAAATGGGCCTTACTTCTTTGGCTTCCAAGGCATGTATCTAAACAGATGGACTCCATGCTTCAATCTGGAGCATGAGGTGCCCACGATTGTCCCTATATGGGTGCATCTTCCCCACCTCCCACTTCATTGTTGGAGCGATGATGTCCTCCGTAGCATTGGGAACACCTTGCGGCGTTACATTTATAAGGCCAAACCCAAGAAGAATATGTATGCTTGTGCTCAAATTTGTGTTGAGGTAGACTTGGCGAAAGGCTTATCAGAGGCTATCCTTATTTCTCTTGATCATTGGCAGCATGTGCAACAGTTAGACTATGAACAGTGTCCCTTTAAGTGCAAACCCTATCACGAGTACAACCATTTTGCTAAATACTACAAGGAGGCCCCTTAGCATGCACTAGAAAGAGAGGAACAATGGCAATCAATGAAACAAAAAATGGGCTTGCACACAAATCTTCAAGCAAGATATCAAGCATCAATGTCAGGTGTGCTAGCAACAACTAGGGTTAATAACCCCTACGCATAGAACTCCACGAAGGGCTCCTCCTCTAACAACTATCTGGAGCAAACCCAGATGCAAACTCGTGATAGAGGAGGTAGCCAGCGTATGGCTAACAACATATTCGAAGTGTTATCTCAGAAAGAGCAAACCCCTCTATGAGAAACCCTAGCAAATCCTTCTCATGAACATAAGGGAATTGTCTCAACATAAAAGGAGTCGCCTTTAGTCCAAATAGCAAAGAACCCACCAATAAAAGAGGAAAATCTAGTCTCAAAAAGATTGGAGGTTGAAAACTTCTTAGATGCAAAGATTGTTTCCTTTGATCCTAAAGTCAAAGGCAACGACCAAATAGATGTTGAGGAAGAGGAACGAGTAGAAGGGGAATCTAAAGAAAGGCTCTACAAAAAGATGGGTGGGAAGCCAAAGGTCAAAAGGGAGGAAGCAGCAAATAGAGATATTATGATGGGGTCCTCATCAACAATAGATAAATCAATGGGAGGGGTTTTGAAACCCACAAGAACACTTAGAAGCAACATGCATCAAAGAGGCAATGGTATAATAAAAATTCATATAAATAATGATACTCATCTCCTAGAATTGCAAAGGATTAGGCAGTAGGGAGCAAAGAAGTAGCACTAAAAGATCTAGTCAAAATAGAAAAGCCTATTATCCTCTTGCTCGAGGAGACCAAAATGGAATCTCTCAAAGCTATAAAAGTTCGGAAGCAACAAAGGAGACAATGTGAAGGGGTAGCGGTGGACACAAGAGGAGCTTCAAGAGGGCTATGCACCCTTTGGAACAATCAGGTATTGAGTTTGGATTTCTCTTTTCAAACTCAAAATTGGACCTGTACAAGATTTATTACCACCCAAACAGGGAAGAGTATCAACATTTTCAATCTTTATATGCCTGTCATCTACATGGAAAAAGAAAGTTGTTGGAGATCACTCATAGCTTTGAAGGATACAAAGTTTGTCAACAATAGCATCATCGCATGAGATTATAATGCGGTCCTTTTCAGTAATGAGAAAAGAGGAGGAAACATTGCCATAGATCTATCTAGGGAGAAGATGGAGTTGATTACTGAGTGGGACTTTATTGATATCAAG
>ML779329.1:129935-162037 GCA_009831015.1 Picea engelmannii
AGGAGACATGAGCTTCTTGAAGCCCTCTACAATTGACATAGAGTCTTCTGGTGCACCCTTTTACCTAGATAGGTTTCCCTCCCACAAGATATATATCAGTAATTCATTTTATCCCTTGCTCCATCCCTTTATCATGTTCCTATGCAATCCTGAATCCAAATTTCCCATAGCCCTTCCTCTCCATCCCTTTATCATGTTCCTATACAATCCTCAATCCAAATTTCCCATAGCCCTACCTCATGTCATATATTTTATTTTGGAGACATCAAGAGAGTTGTTCACGTGATCAATAACAATAGAGTTACATATGAGGAAGACCTACACATTGAGTTCCTCAAACATGGTATTCACTCTATCATCTTACATATTGTCAATTTGTTTGATTTATTGCATTGTTTGATCAAGTTCTCCTTTCACATGGTTCCACCATATCATCCACCCCATTTTGAAATCAAGTTTTAGTTAAGATCCTACAATTACATGACCATCATGATTGGACACACTTAAATACCTGTTATCAAATTTAGTTAAGATCCTGTGTGAATGGCATAATGTTTTTTTTTTTTAAAACCCCAACATTGGTCGCTTTAGCGACTAACATGTTCGTCGCTAGTATAGCCAATTGGTCGCAAACACCAATGTGTTAGTCTCTAGAGCGACCAACGTGTTAGTCGGTCGAGCGACCAACGTGTTAGTCAATCGAGCAACCAACATGTTCCAACATTTGGTCGCAAACTAGGTCACTTGGTCGTTCTAGCGACTAACTGATCCTCCTTCATTTGACCTTTTTAACTGATGGTTTGATCGCTCTAGCAACTAAGATTCATCGTTCTACCGACTAACATTCATCTCTAGCCGAACTTTTCCCTATTGTGAATAGGCTTCTTTTCCCGGTCGCTAGACCGGCGAAGATCCATGTGTGGCCGCTAGACCGATGAATGGATTCCGATGGAAAAAAAATCATCGTGGTTGAAAAAACGACTCTATGCCGACGAAAATTCATCTCTACTTCGTCGCAAAAACATTCAAATTTAATAGTGATATACCAGAGAAGCATACATAAGTACATTTATCTAGTATCTGAGATCAAATACCCAATATGAAGGCTTACTTCCGAAAAAATCAGCAAGATGGAAGAGTGAACTATCATCACTAAGTTGTTGAGTATTAATACTTTTGAAGGTCCAAAAGTTCTTCAATGGGGAGGTGTGATCCAAGAGGATCTAAGAAACACTCACAAAGGTCCCAGGGGATCAAGAAAATCTCAACTTTGAACATCTGAAAAGTTCGTGAAAACGACATCATTGCATAGAGCTCTTTGTCAGCTTTCCAACAACGCAAACGATGCGTTAAACGTAGCTTGTATGCAAACATTATGAGCAATCAAAGTTTGGTCGAACAAGGGAAAACAGGGTACCACATGGCACCACCAGAGGGTGACACGTGTCATGCTGATGTGGCACAAGTTGGCATGTCACATGATGAGTTGGAAGGTGATGTGACATACACAGTTTTAAGTGCTCAACACACCCTAAAAGCTTTTATGAAATTCTGTCACTTTTGGGTACCACTTGTTTTCTTTTGTTTTGTTGTATGAATTGATTCCACTGTGGAGGGATTGCTAATTTTGTTTTCATGTCTTTTCATCAATCATAGTGGATTTTTTTGAACCTGTCAATATGAAAACCTTTGTGTTTGAAAGAACTTGGCATTCTAACTAAGAATTTGGAACTAAAATTGTGACTAGCGCGCCTGTGTTCGACGTCGAAAAAATCCAAGCAAGTAAAATGACCACACAGTAACAATAATCGTCGATCGTCGATGTATCATCGGCATCGGTAAAAGGCAGAGTAAATTTGTGATAGTCGTTCTCCAAGAAGATTCAGGAGTTAGTTGATCTCCCATCGGCTTCGGTGAAATACAAGAGGGATAAACATTGACATGAGCCATGATAAACCCTCGATAGTCGATGACGGACACGTTTTTTCGAGGTCGGTGAAATTTCAAAGGGTTAAGTCATTGAAATTTTTTGCATGGACACATCGCCGACCCCCGATGCACTTTCAGCATCGGCAATTTTCGAGGGGCTTAATCCGGGAGCACTTTCTTAAGCTTATCGTCGATCATCAATCCTTGATACTTCTTCGGCGTCGATAGGGTAGGATTTGTTGTTAAAATGATTAGCTAAGGAAAATTCCTCGATTCTGAATAACACGATTAAACAAAGACACTAGTTTCAAGCACCATGTGTCTTTGCCACGTAGGCATTTTGTAAAGCCTAGTTTCGTCTCGAGTCACCTTAGGTTTCCTTATGTCCTAGTCACATTTATGAGTCAATTTTCCCACGTCATATCTATATGACAAGATGGATCGGCATTGGAATTTTTTCTAGGATATATCAACGAACAGTGTTTAAAGAGAAGCCTCGACTCTTGATCCACTAGTTAGATTAGCGAAACGATGGGATGTTTTCAGCACGAGATACGATCAGATTCTGCCATTTAATAGTCCAGATAATGTTTTGCTCCACATACGTTACTACCCCGTGTACCAATTGAACAACGAGAATTTGAAATCATTGATAGACCACATTATATCCCACGCACGCACCGCCAACCTATGATCGAATTTAATTTTAACATAATGAAGATCTGGTAGCATATTTTGTAGAACCACACTCATATCCCGAATTGAATAACTGATGCGACAAGGTAAGTATGATCTCTGTTTAAATCACTAAGACAACTTCAAACACCTCCATTCTGCACATAATTTTCCATTTCCAGAGTAGTCGAAGAAGCAAAGAGATCATCTCAAGAGTTGCGTTTTATTTTTAAGACTATCAAAACCAGGTTAAGCTAGCAGAAGAGGAAAAAATGCCTCCAAGAAAGTCAACAACCAGACACTCACCGAGGGCACCGAAGTTAAAGGAGGTTGAGATTGCTGAGATTTTTCTCCCGGCACTACGAGGCAGTTAGAATACACTCCCAAGGCAGAACCATTCATTAAAACTTCAACCAAGAAGGAATTCATTCAACCCCCAGCTTTTGGCGATATAGAAGTGACCATTGGATCTAAAATAATGCTCCCACAGTGGGGAGATCTATTCAACAGAATCAACCGAGAGGATTGTTAGCACCATGATTTTCATGGATAAGGTTAGAGGTTTGTCAACAATTTTGCAAAGTCATTTGTGTTAGCACCCATATTGTTTTTATGCCTGGCATCATATAACAACTCCAAGGGTCAGTTTCAAAAAGAAGGTTTTCACTTATTATTTCCATTTCCATTTGCAACTGCACACTGCAAAATTTGCTACGCCCTACGCAAAGCGCTTTACCACGCAAAGGATTATGTCATGCACTGGATTTCATCGCACATAGGATGTTATCGCGCAGTGTATTTCGTCGCGCAGTGGGATTTTTTCGTGCATAGGATGCTTTCACATAGTGGTTTTCGTCGCGCAATTGGATGTTGTCGCACATAGGATGCTTTTGCACAGTGGATTTTGTCGCACAGTGGGATGATGTTACGCAAAGGATGCTTTCGCGCAGTAGTTTTCATCGCGCAGTGGGATGTTGTCGCACATAGGATGCTTTCACGCAATGGATTTCATCACACAGTGGGATGTTGCCGCGCATAGGATGCTTTCGCGCAGAGGATTTTCCTGTGCACATGCTACAGGTCGCGTTGCGCAAATTACTGGTTTAGTGGTAAACTTCAAGATCAATTTCTGACCAACTGGAGGGGAATTTTGAAAATCCCCAAGAGTCTTTTGTCGAGGACAAGCCAAATAATACAAACCTCTCTCATATTTGAAAAATGTGTCATGTATTGGGAGATTCGAACGAATATTTGAGCCCTATTTTTTCAGCTTTCATGATTTCTTGTTTGAGACATGTTTTTACGACACGTATTCTATCCATCTAGAGATGAATTTCAAGAAACCGAGAAAGGTTTTTATTTATAACGCACGTAACTACAAAAATGTCTCTCAGTTTATAAAAATAGTTTTTTATCAGTGAGATACGATGTCATCTTTAATGCCTATTTTCCCAGTTTGTTGTGCATTCTGTTGTGTTTTTTGTCGTAGGTTACTGTTGCGTAGCAGACTTGTTGTGCAGGGGTGACAGAGTGTCTACCAGTGAAAATGATGACTTATCACAACCATAGGGTCGAATTTTTATCATGATCAATGATTGTAAATAATATCTCAGTTACGATTATGATTTGGAAAAGTCGGGTTTCCAATTTTTATTAAATCTGTTGAAGTTATTGCTCTCTTTAAAAGAAAACGGATCCATGATTCCAGGAGAGAGTAGCTCGAACCTAACATCCAAGGGTGACATTAGATTTCTATATATGGGGATCATTTTTATGTAAACGGGGTTGGTTGGCAAATTTGGTAGACGATGGCTATTGTATGTAATCTGAAGTTTTGACCCGAATTTAATGCAAAGGTCCTGTGACTTGATGAAAAGATCCTAGTTGTAACAGTTGGATGTATTGTGATTTATTTCTCTTCATGTGTGATTCCTGTTATCTTTATTTCATATCTTTTATGTCTATTTCAGAATGAATTTTCGAACCTGCACATTCGTTGTACAACGCCCCTTATTCACGCCACTTAGACAAAATGTTTTCATCTAAAGCTAACTCTAAATTCTTCCACAGCGGCGCTCCCGAGTTACTTCCTGTAATTTCTCCCGCCACACATTACGGTTTACACTAAAGGTTGTTACTCGCCTAGCCTTATCCTCTCGAGTCCAGTCAGTGAGTCATTTGTCCCATCTTTTCCTCAAACCGACCCCATAGCCCAAATCTTACTTTTATGTGCCAATATAACCAGAACCCACTTTATCATAGGTGTTAAATCTAGCCATTGTTTTCAAATTCATATCCTGCACGGAGACCGCGACATTTCTTAGAGAGCCCTCTCCAGATCTGAAAGGCTAGTTTTGGGTATCAAAGTTGGCTGAAAAATTTACCTTTGTCATCATTTTATCAGCCAAATAGATTTACGGAGTACTAACATTCTGGCGTCGTTGTCAGGAACGGAATTGAATAGATTTTCCCTAGGAAGAACGGCATTGTTTTAGTTCTAAGGTCTGAGAGCATCAGACACTTAGGCACATATTGGTTGTATTTATGCTCTGGCGACTCCACACATCAGAAAATCAGTTGAAGGTGATTCCACTGGCAGTAGAATCCAGAGCTAAAGTTTTCATGGCGACTCCAATAAAGCTTCAAATGTGATTCAAAGACTCCACTGGAGAATGAGACCTCTGGACAGAGATATGGAAGAGAAGTATGGAAAAATAAGGTACTCGAGCTTAAGTTTAGTTCAAGAAGTACTTTTTTGTTTTATCAATATCTTCTTGTCCTTTCCTAAGTTTTTCAAACGAATATTTCTTCACTTACTGTGTTCAAATGAATCCCAGAGATCTACCCTTGTATATCCTTCATTGTAAACTGTAGGTATACCTCCTTCTTGTATAGCCGATATTCACCAAGCTTCTTCTTCTTAACCATATGATGTTCATGATCATTCTTGTGAGCTTAATGAAACCAAAGTTGATCTTGTACCTTCTGTTATTAATCCTGTACCCTCCAAGATTCAAGAAAGATACGGTCCTGTTAAATTTCCTTCCATCCTTCATGACTTTCCTCTGAAACATTATAAGTACCTTCCTAGGTTCAATGGAGAGCTTGATGGACATTCAGCTGAAAAACATATTCAGGTCTTTGATCATTTTATAGACCTTTTTGAGATTGAACATGATGATGTGTCTATGAGGGCCTTTTCTCAGTCCTTACAAGGAGATGCCAAAGCATGGTTCAAACATTTGAATCCTCAATCGATTAGCTCATGGGATGAATTGAGGGAATCTTTCTGTAGATTTCGGGGTGAGATAAAGTCATGGAATCTACTCCTTTCAAAGTTTTATGCCATGAGAAGAATGAAAGATGAAACCATCTCAAATTTCAATAGGAGGTTTGCTAGTCTTTATTATAAACTACCTAAAGAATTCCAACCTCTTGAAGTTACTACCATGCTCCATTATGTAACAACCTTTCAATCAGACTTATCTTTTCTTCTGATGGAGAGGAAGTCTACGTCTTTGCAGCAGATATTCAATAATGCTCAGGAAGTGGAAGACAATCTTCAAGCATGTCAAAGTTTTCAAAATCAGAATTTAAAGAGTGTTGCTAATACAAAGAACGATGGTGTAGCAGAAGAACATGAGATTGTGCATAAACAAGAAGTTGATTTACATCCTGATCTTTGTCATCATGAGCAAGAAACTAGTTGTTTTATGTATTCATTTGTAGACAATCAAGAAAATTAATTTGCAAATCAGCTTGTTGAAGAGCAGGTTGATGTCCCAAGTATTTTCTTGTTAGATGACATTGTAGATGTTGTTGATTTGCCTATATATGATGAATATGATGATGGTTATGATGTTGACTTCCTATAACAACCAGTTGCACGTTCTCTATCAAAAAATGTTCATTTTCAACAGTGTAATGAGAGCAATCAGCCTACATATCACAGTTACAAAGAAGAATATGAAGAAAGTATTGAATCAGCTGAAGTAAATTATTTACCTTTATGCTTTGCTTCATTTAAATTGTTGAAAGAAAATTTAAAGATCATCATTGAGGCAGAGGAATGTGTGTTGATGCAAAATCACACTGATTCATGGGAAACAATTGACAAGAAATTGCAGCAATCTTCTCATGTGTTTAATGACCATGTTGTTTGTTATATGGAAGGTTTTATCAGTTCAAAATTACATCCATTGGTCAAGGATGAATCTAAAAATGAGTGTGCTCATAAATCCAAAGAAATTGAAAAATGTGCATATGACAGCAGTGAAGAAAATGAAGCAGGTTTTGAATCAAGTGAAAGAACATTGCCATTGTGTTTTTCTTCTTTCGAATTGTGGAAGAAAAATGTTTATAATGTTTCAAATCAGAAATCCTCTAGGCATGATGTTGAATATGGAGGAAGCAGTGGACTTGCAAATGAAAATTGTCTTCCATTATGTTTTTCTTCCTTTGAATTGTTGAAAGTAAATCATGAGATAACAAAGGAAGTAGAGAAGTCTGACTGCATTCACAGTGACATTGTTTTACATGAGAAAATTGTTATTAGTTAGGAAGACCAACAACCTTCTCATGCATTTAATGATCGTGTTGTTGATTACATAGAAGGTTATTTCAGTTCAGATTTGCAGCTTGTGCTCAACTACCAGCTTGGAAATAAATATGATGGTCAATCAACGTCAATGGTAGATATGGATTGCTTTCCACCAAGGGTTTCATTTCAGCCAACACTGTCTTCTGATTCAGAAGATTGTTATTTCTAGTAGTCTCAACAAATTTTTCAGCCTCTTGGTGGAAATCAACAGGTTAAATCACATAAAAATGAGAATGCGGTGGAAGGGATAAAACATGGTTGTTGTTGTGTGCATGTTTTAGAGGATCCATTTCCAGTTTTGGTGGAGGCGACAAATAGTCCCAATGTTTTTAATTTTTTGAGATTTGAATTTGTAGATAAATTTTTGAATGGCTTATCAGTAAACAGACTTTGGAGCAACCATGTGCAAAGAAAGAAAAAAGCGGATAAAGTGTTTGCATAGTTGCATTGGAATTTTGATTTCACTTGATTGGCATCATTTTCAACAGCTAGGGTAGGTAGGACTGTGAATAAGCTTGGTACTATGAGCATTTATTTTAGTAATTTGCAGTTTTCATTTTCATCTTAGTTTCAGATTTTAGTTTGGATTATATACAGTTTTGGGTTTTCAGTGGATGAAGGTTACAAGTTACAGTTGGAAAGTTGAGTTTGGGAGAAGCCCAATGGATTGGCACCTGGTCTACTGTTCTTTGCTACCTCACAGGGAGGATAGCATCCCCATTGGAGCCAATTGTTAGCACCATGATTTTCATGGCTAAGGTTAGAGGTTTGTCAACAATTTTGCAAAGTCATGCATGTTAGCACCCATATTGTTTTTATGCCTGGAATCATCTAACAACTCCATGGGTCAATTTCAAAAAGGAAGGTTTTCATTTATTATTTCCATTTCCATTTGCAACTGCGTGTTGTCGCACAATGGATTTCACCGGGCATAGGATGTTATATGTGCCATAGGATGTTATCGCACAGAGTATTTTGTCACGCAGTGGGATTTTTCCGTGCATAGGATGCTTTCGCGCAATGGGATAATGTCGCGCATAGGATGCTTCCGTGCAGTGGATTTTGTCGCGTTGTGGGATGTTGTTGCACATAGGATGCTTTCGCGCAGTGGTTTTCATCGCGCAGTGGGATGTTGTCGTGCATAGGATGCTTTCGTGCAATGGATTTCGTCACGTAGTGGGATTTTGTCATGCATAGGATGCTTTAGCGCAGAGGATTTTCCTGCGCACATGCTACAGGTCGCGCTGCACAAATTACTGGTTTAATAGTCAACTCAAGATCAATTTATGACCAACTGGAGGGGAATTTTGAAAATCCTCGAGAGGTTTTTGTCGAGGACAAGCCAAATAATAAAACCTCTCTCATACTTGCAAAATGTGTCACGTATTGGGATATTCGAACGAATATTTGAGCCCTATTTTTCAGCTTTCATGATTTCTTGTTTGAGACATCTTTTTGCAACACGTATTCTGGCCATCTGGAGATGAATTTCAAGAAAACGAGAGAGGTATTTCTTTATAACGAGCTTAAATACAAAAAAATCTCTCAGTTTCTAAAAATATTTTTTTATCAGTGAGATACGATGTCATCTTTAACATCTATTTTCCCAATTTGTTGCGCATTCTGCTGCGTTTTTTGTTGTAGGTTATTGTTGTGCAGCAGACTTGTTGTGCAGGGGTGACAGAGTGTCCAGCAGTAAAAATGATGATTTATCACAACCATAGGGTCGAATTTTTATCATGATCAATGATTTTAAAGAATATCTCAGTTACGATTATGATTTGGAAAAGTTGGGTTTCCTATTTTTGTAAATCCGTTGAAGTTATTGCTCTCTTTCAAAGAAACTGGATCCATGATTCCAGGAGAGAGTAGCGCAAACCTAACATCCAAGGGTGACATTAGATTTCTATATATGGGAATAATTTTTATGTAAACGAGGTTGGTTGGAAAATTTGGTAGACGATAGCTATTGTATGTAATCTGAAGTTTTGACCGGAATTTAATGCAAAGGTCTTGTGACTTGATGAAAAGATTCTAGTTGTAACAGTTGGATGTATTGTGCTTTCTTTATCTATGTATGTGCTTCATGTTATATTTATTTCATATCTTTTCTATCTATTTCGAAACGAATTTACAAACCTGTGGATTTGTTGTACAGCGCCCCTTGTTCGCGCCACTTAGACAAAACGTTTTCTTCTAAAGCTAACTTTGAATTCTTCCATTGCGGTGCTCCTGAGTCACTTCCTGTAATTTCTCCCACCACACATTACGGTTTACACTAAAGGTTGTTGCTTTCCTAGCCTTATCCTCTTGAGTCCAATCACTGAGTAATTTGTCACATCTTTTCCTCAGACCGACCCCATATCCCAAGTCTTACTTTTCTGTGCCAATATAACCAAAACCCACTTTATCATAGGTGTTAAATCTAACCATTGTTTTCAAAGTCATATCCTGTGCGGAGACCGCGCCATTTTCAAGAGAGCCCTCTCTAGATCCGAAAGGTTGGTTTTGGGTCTCAAAGTTGGTTGAAAAAGTTACCTTCATCGTATGTTTATCAGCCGAACAGATTTACGGAGTACTAACAAGGATTAATCGGAGTTTATCCCACACAACAACCCGGATGTAAGGGTGCTCGATGACCAAGTTTTACTGAACATTCGACAGTCGTTCTTGCACATGGTATCTTGTCAAACTCTAGTTTTCCCATTCATCGAGACCTTGAGTTTCTTAATTGACCACACAAACACGCAAAAAATTCCTGATCAACGATGAGAATGGCGGGTGTGTCAGCTTTTTTCTCCCAACAGAATTCCATAAGTACTACAAGCTCAGGGACCTGGAGGAGCGGCTGAACACAGACTTTGTGGTGAATTTCTATCAATTCCACGACACCATTCGATTGATGGCCTCATGGTGGAAGGAGGAAAAGAAATATACAAACCAAAGCAATGGTTGGTATGGGACAGTGAACCTAAGGAAGCCATATATGTACTTGATGGCTCTCATCTGTCGATTATACGGGGAAAAGGACTACACCAAGTTCTCGGAGGCATGGATGCCCCTGTCATACACTATGGATATTTCGGGGAGTAGTTTCAACTGGGGAGAAATAATCTCCAAGTAATTGAGCACCAATGTATTGTAGGCTCAAACGTTGAAAGAAGGAAAAGCTCCCACTTTTCACATGGCCTCATATCTGCTAGATGTAATCTGTGCGAGGAATGTCTTTGCTGATATGAATTTGAGTTGGCACATTGTAGAACTTCCTGTTCATGTCTACTTCAACATCCTATGGGAGAACAGGTACAAAAAATATTATTCCCTTATTTGCGATGAATTCATCACCCGGGTTTATTTCATTATATTTAAAAAGAATGCCCCAGGCTGTCTGTAGCAGCCAAGAAAATGATCTCAAAGGTAGGCCATTGGTATCTAGGTGAACACACAACCTATATCAGGGTGTTCGGGGACACCAGAGCACCACATTTTATCCTTGCTCACATCCCATTCCTCGTAGGAGAAATCTTTTATCAGACTATCCTGTAGGGCTATAATGACACTTTGGTCAAGGACAAGAAATGAACATTTATACCCTACGGTTTCCATGTGGGGTTTTATATAGTGGAGGACACGGGTCAAGCTAAACAAGAGGGTTTGAGTCATCTAGAATACAGGTTCCCGGCAGGCCAGTTTCGCAAGCACGACCCTAAAGGCCTTGTCCTCCAACACGCTTGACAAGTCTCTTCTTGTTGGCCATACGCGCATGACAAGTTCGAAGATGAGATTTTTATAGAATGGGCTCAGGATTGGGAGGAAGTATTACAAAGGAAAGCTAACACGAGCATCACCAGGTTCAAAGCTATGAGCATGGATGAGCAGGTCGAAACAATAGAGCAGTTGGCTCAAGAAGCTCTCAGGGATAGAGAATAAATCAGAGCAACATAAACCACAGAGGCACAAAGGAGAGGGTTGTTGTTACTAGAAGGAGCCCAAAGAGTCATCAACCAGCTAGAGAATGACCCTCAAATCACGGAAATGATGAGGATCCCCTCGGACGACCCAATTACAATTAGAGAGAAGCCAAATGGATCAGAGTCAATAAAGTTGAAGGAAATCATCATTCTAGAAAACCCCAGAGTTCTATCACCACAAATTAGATCACTGGTGACCATTCCAACCCAGTTTTAAAGTCCAAGAACACCAGGTGAAACATGTGTGCCAAATCCCCTGTTTGATCTAATAACCATCTATGACAACGAGGAGAGTTTATAGGTCTCATTGGTAATGATGATACCAATTACAAAGGAGAAGGAACCTGAGAAAACATCTACTCCAATTCATGATGCATCAATTCAAAACCCTCCGTAGGGCGACCATGAGGCTGAAAGTGTCTTAGACACTGAGTTTCTCGACCTGTCAGGGACTCCAAAAGACAGCTTCAAAGAGGAGCTAGGATCGGGTGGACAAAAGGAGGAAGTGCAACAGTAAGAGATCGACACTTCAATAGTCGATCACCAAGTAAGTATTGAACCTATCACTGGCTCTTCAATTTTGGTCGATACCTCACCAGTCGATGAACACCAAATGTAGGTCGAGTCATTAGAGAACATGAAAGAAGTACAGGAACCAATCCTAAAACAAATAAACACAATAGGGAGTCTAGGAAACACTCTAACCTGGGGAAAACAAAAAATCCATGAGCATGTTGATGAGGTCGTCGATATATAGGCGATTGCTTATGACAGGAAGAGGAAAGCTATCATGAAAAGGACCACCAAGAAGAGAATACTCATGTTGGATAGCTTGATTCTCATCACCGCGGAGGAGAAGTTGCTCAGTATAGAACATGCAAAGACATCTGAGCTCATCGGTGCAGGGATGGATATCACTAATGCCACGTTGGATCGAGAAAGGAGAGATGAAAAGGAATTGGATGCTACACTAAAGGATCTAGATCATCTACTCCATTTGGAAAGATACTATCAAGACTCAACGCAGGCCACGGTGTTTCTAAAGAATGAGTTCCAAGATGATTATGCAAAGTTCACAAGCGAAAGACATATTTTCACTACAGGGATAGTCGATTTCTAAGAAGATACCCTTATGGAACTGGCAACCTGCAAGGACGTGGAGAGATGGTATAAAAAAGAATACCAAGCGGTAGAAATAATTGACTACATCAGCATTGTGCAGAAGGGTCAAGACACAGAGGAGCATGGTATTCGAGTGCTAAGGGATAGCAACATCTCTTGGATCAAGAAAGCAATCGAATACTGGGTAAGTATGGCCCAGGAACCTCAACGGGAGATACAGAAGAAGTGGGCCAAGTGCGAAAAAGGATGGAAAAAGATCAGTCGGGAGATGAAAGGCATTGGCCTCCCATAATTCATCTCACCCGAAGACTTTGTCAACCTACATGACATAGTCAAGCGACATGCAGAACAAGACTCGACATGGGAAGTGGAGATCGCACAAGTGGAAAGCATGACACCTGGTCAAGTACAACAGTTTATGGAACATTCAATCAAGGCTCATGCAGTTCTGTAGCATTTGAATGCCAAGATCATCAAATACAGAGAACGAGCAGTAGAAGTGAAAGAAATCCTTTTAGCCCTGATGGATCAGCACAGGTTCTTGTATGCTAACACATGTGAGGATATCTTCGTCAAGTGGTAAGAATATGAGAAGATTCAACCACTCCAGTAGAACCATGAGATGATTTCCAGAGAAAAAAGAGATCAAGCGCCATGTGGCACTATTTTGTTTTACTTAACTTAAACTTGTAGCAGTTATTTTTAGTTAGTTATTCTTTATAAAAAAAGGATTGAGATTTTAGAAAATGTCGATGGTTTTGGGAAGAGACCCTCTCTTTGGGAATTGTAAAGAACTATTTTTGAACAACCTTAACTAAGAAGTCATGTTTAGGACCAAAGACAAAAAAAAAAAAAAAATCATCAAAGGCGTTATGTGATTGGATTGAGGAGGAATTACTTCCAACTTTTATTTCAGTAATTGATGTTGTAACGAGTAAGATTTTATGAATCTATTGATAAGTTATATGTTTCAATATTTTTGCAGTTCTTTTTTTCTTAATGATGGAAAGAAAATCGTTGTGTTAATGTGTGATTGATGATCTAAGGAAAATATTTTTCTTGCAATCATCTTATTACATGCATAGTTTTCTTACGATAATTGTATCTCAATCAATGATGAAATACCATCAAGTTAATGTATTAGTACTAGAATTGTAAAAGGTGTGAATATCCTTGTCTGCATGCTTAAGCACGAGGGTTATCCCAAGCTCAACCTTCTTCAGTAGTTAATAATCCCTTCTATCAATTGTTTTATACCAGCACATCTCATTTTATCAGACTCGTCTATTAAAAGAAAAGACAAAAAAGAGAACGTTTAAACTGAAGGAGGAACTTTCATAGGAAGATATCTTGTCAATCACCAAGTAAAAGCCATCGATAAATTAGCTAGATCGAAAGATTTGGAGAACCATTCCACCATCAAACGTTGTAGAGTCTAATTGGGCCTCTAAGGTGGGTTTGGTTCTTGTTGTTGAGTTAAAGGGATCTCGGACCCCTCAACAGAATTGGTGTTAGAAGGAGGGCCTGAATGAATGAATGGATATCAATATTTCTGATATAATATTTTTCATAGACGACAGATTAAAAACAACCCACATGCATGGCTAGTCATTCTCAAGAGAACCAACATACAAATATTACTCCCGAAACGAGTAACTCACCCCAGCACAAGGAAGAAAACCTATTCCCTGAAATATCTTACACTCTTCCCCATGAGGAGTTGAACTAATTCAAAAGAATCCCAAGAGCTTACACTCGGCAAATTGGATCGTTTCCCTTAGCCCCATTAATTCCTCATAGAAAACAAGTAAGCAGACTAGTGGTCAATACCCTCGACCAGGTTTTTGTTCACATAGTAGAATACCTGGTATATTTTTCCCTCACTGAGATCGAACAATCCCTCAATATGATCCCTGAAACACTAGCTGGTAACTACTCTGAGCTACATGATTTCGAATCCGACAAGGAAGGGTTCAAATCGGATCACTCAGTTTCAGAATCGGATGACATGGAGGATAGCAATGACAATAATTAATAAGGGGGGAATCCACCTCCAAATAATCAAACTTGGTTATCCAAATATTCTCTAGAAATCCCAAGACGGGTACATAACCTCCCTTGACATCCAAAAAAATTACTTCCCATGTTCGACCAGAAACCTCCGGATTTCCTGAAGACCATATTAAAAAGTTCATACTAGCTATAATATTGATGAGAATACAACATGAGGACGTAGTATGTAGACTTTTTCCCTGTACCTTTGAGAATTCAGCCTCGACTTGGTATTTTAACTTGCCTGTAGGGTCCATAACTAGTTGGATGAAGTTTCAAAAATATTTCTTAGACAAATTTGTAGAAGAAACCACCACATGAGCTTTGATGTTTGAACTCTTCGCCTCCACCATGAGTTCAAAAGAGAAGGTTAAAGACTTCAATCAACGATTTACCACCATCCTGAACAAATTTCAACCCAAAGCTAAACCTACTCAAGAGTTGCAAATTGAGGTATATGCTAATTCTCTCCCTGCTTTTATTTCCATGTTTGTGAAAAGTGTTGCCAAACATACCCTAGATTAAAATTTCGAGGAGGCCAAAACGATTGAATTCCAAATGAATGGATGCAAAGAGGGCCAGGTCTCACAAGTTAAGAAGGAAGTCCAACCTTCGCCTAGGAGAGGATTGTTGTTGACTAGACCTCCGAGAAAACAAACAGAACAAGGTACTGAAAAGAGAAGCGGGGACATAGAAGACCTACAACGGATGATAAAGAAATTGTCAAATGAAATCGTAGATATGAAAAGAAGTGTCAGGGAAGGAAACCAAGGTCAAAGGCCCTATAAACCCTTTTTCAAAAGAAACTCACCTTTCAAAGTGATTGAACCTCCCCCAGCCAACTTAAATATCGACCTGGGTAATGTAGCATCCGACTCTTTTTGTACGTATCATCAAGAGAAACATTCTGAAAGAGAATGTCCCCAATGGGTGCACACTCTGAATTTAATGGCCAATCAGTTCCTAGATAAAGTTTCCCTTATCGAACAAGCAAGTTGTTAAACGGTGAACATCGTCGATCAGGAGGAAGTTGAGCCGATGGAAGAAACAACCATGTTGTTATGGGATACTGACTTACCAATGTCTCCCGATGATGTATTTGAGGTTCAAGAACCGCCCGCTGATTTTTTTGGATGTGCAAATGCGAAGTAAGGATCAATCGGTCTCAAATTTCCTTACCATTGTCCAATCTTCAAGGGGGAAAAAAACAGTCGATCACTCAAAAGCATCGTTTGTATCCCAAAGAAATCCTATAAACATCCATACACGGGAGTCACCCAAGCTAGACTACAACATAGTAGAATACTTAAAAAAGTTGAAGGCTAATGTGTCGGTCATGGAAATGTGTATAATTCCCCACCAAAAGAAATTTATGTTACACGCCTTAAAGTCAATAGAATCCCCTATAACAAGCACTGACCTAGGGGATGTTCCATCTCCCAGATATCTAAAGAATAAACCAAATGTGAACGCTTGCTTTGTAGATAAAAAAGGAAAGGTGGGACAAAAGGCTTTCCTTTTTTATCACTATCGATCCTAATCATGTTGGTATGTCCCTTTAATGGAAACCAGAGGTTAGCCTAGTCCATGCTGAAGTATCCATTCAATTTCTCGGACCAATCTCGACAAACTAGCAGTCAATAAGCTTCTGGTATATCTACTACAATGATGTCAATTACTTGAACAAATTTCAAGTGTGTAGCAATTCTGATCATGACATCCTTAAGTTCCCCAATAAATTTTACCTGAGTTATGTCTAGTTGTATAACATGTTTATCACTTTTCCGCTCAAAAGTGATAAACATGGTATACAACTAGACATAACTCAGGTAAAATTTATTGGGGAACTTAAGGATGTCATGATCAGAATTGCTACACACCTGAAATTTGTTCAAGTAATTGACATCATTGTAGTAGATATACAACTATACAAATTTTTTGAAGTAATTTTACCTGAGTTATGTCTAGTTGTATAACATGTTTATCACTTTTCAGCTCAAAAGTGATAAACATGTTATACAACTAGACATAACTCGGGTAAAATTTATTGGGGAACTTAAGGATGTCATGATCAAAATTGCTACACACCTGAAATTTGTTCAAGTTATGTCTAGTTGTATAACATGTTTATCACTTTTCCGCTCAAAAGTGATAAACATGTTATACAACTAGACATAACCAGAAGCTTATTGACTGCTAGTTTGTCGAGATTGGTCCGAGAAATTGAATGGATACTTCAGCATGGACTGGGCTAACCTCTGGTTTCCATTAAAGGGACATACCAACATGATTAGGACAGATAGGGAGAGTTATCTCAAACATACTGTCACCGATTTAGAAACCTTCAATGAACCCTCGTCGGCAGATTTCCCCGTGCTAGGAAACTACTCCTGTGATTCTAATTTTGGAAATTTCTCTCCTCTCGCATCTGATGTACCTCTAACTCAAAACTCTGAAATGGATTTTCAATTGAATCTACTGGCAGCGGCAAAATAAATCTTCTTATGCCAAGAAACTTTGCTGGAAACCGCAGACAAGGTATACGGAGATGAAGAAATAACTAGGCATGAAGAAGTTGATAAATTTCGCTCACAAATTTGGAAGTTGTACTTTGATGGGTCTAAATCACAAGAAGGGTCGGGAGTAGGATGTGTCCTCATTGACCCAAAAGGGAAGCAGAATTTTCTATCCTGCTGACTAGAATTTGAATGCACTAATAACACTGTTAAGTATGAAGCCCTATTTCAAGGACTAAAGAAAGCCATAGAATTAAGCATTAAAGAACTGAAAGTTTTTCGGGACTCTGAAATTATCATCAGGAAAGTAAATAATACTATACATTGCAACTCATCCCACTTGAGGAATTATCAACGAGAGGGGCATAGGCTAATAGAACATTTTGAGGCCTTTAATATTACTTTGGTTCCCAGGGAAAAGAATACTCTTGTTTATTCCCTAGCTATTGCATCTCTTAGGCTATCCCCTTTAGAAGACTATGAAGCCTCCAGGTTCACCGTGGAACTACTCTATAAACCATCAGTACCCAACAATATTTCTAATTGGAAGGTTTTTGAAGGAGATGAACAGATTGTATATTTTCTAACCAATCAAGAAAATTTTAAATATCTGGCTATTGATGATGAAGTATTCCAAGAGAAACTAGCAGAAACTAATTTCCACGAACGAAAGGGAGAAACAAATCACTCTAGTAAAAAACCAAGGTTTCACACAATACTGAAAGGGGTAGCCAATTTGGAGAACATTTTCGACTTGAGGGAAATATTTAAAGGGTCGACAAACACAAAGACGGGTATTTCATGTCCCATATACGAGACTATAAATATAGGAACCCCGGAAAACCCTAAGAATATAAATCTAGGCAAAACAATGTCTAAAGAAGAAAGGAAATCGTATCTTAAACTTTTTAGAGAATATCAAGATGTTTTTGCATGGTCCTACTAAGAATTGAAAACTTATGACACTCACATTATTCAAACAAAATCTCGTTAAAATCCGAAGTAAAACCCTTTCAACAGAAGCTCAGGAAGTACCATCCATCTTTGGAACCCCTCATGTATCAAGAGTTAAATAAATTACTAGATGCTAAGATTATCTTTCAGGTTAGATACTCTGTCTGGGTAGCAAATTTGGTTCCTATCAAGAAAAAGTCTGGGGAAATATGCTTGTGTGTAGATTTCAGAAATATTAACAGAGCATCATAAAAGGATAACTAGCCAGTCCCACCCATGGAACAACTCTTGCATATTGTGTCTGGTTCTAAAATTTTCTCCCTTCCAAACGGTTTTTCAGGTTACAACCAAGTTCTAGTTTCAGAAGAAGACCGATTGAAAACTACCTTATGAACCAAGTGGGGAACTTTGGCTTATAAATGCATGCCCTTTCGGTTGATTAATGCAGGATCAACCTTCCAAAGGGCCATGGGCGTAGCTTTTCGGGGATTGATTAACAGATGTGTATTGGTATACTTGGATGAAGTGATTGTGTATTCAAAGAATAGAAAAGACCACATACAACATCTAACCCATATTTTTGAAAGGTGTAGGAAATATGGAATATCTTTAAATCCTAAGAAAACTATATTTGGTGTCGAGGAAGGGAAATTACTAGGTCATATTATATCTCAAGCAGGAATTCACATATATCCAGAACGAATAAAGGCAATAGCTCATCTTCCCTTACCCCACAAACAAAAGGCTATACAATCCTTCTTTGGGAAAATTAATTTTGTGAGGAAGTTCACGCTTGATTTCGCTAAAACTATCAAACCCTTACAAAAAATGATTCGTAAGAATGTTGATTGTAAGTGGGATGATGAGCAAAAATATTCTTTCAACAATATCAAGACTGCAATATCTCAAGCTCCGGTGCTGCGAAGTCCCAACTTTAGTAAATATTTTTTCCTCTATAATTTCGCCTCCAACCAATCCTTAGTTGCAGTTTTGACCCAAAGGATGATGATAAAAATGAGGCACTGGTATCCTTCATGAGCACTAATCTCCAAGGGGTTGAATTGAATTACCTTCTATAGACAAACAATCTTATTTTGTGTACAAAGCAGTAAAATATTTCATATCTTACATCCTAAAAAATCACACCAAATTCATCATGCCTCATCCCGCAGTCTGGTCCCTATTCACTTAACGGGAGATGGGGGAGAGAAGAGGAAATTGGATGGCATTTGTCCAAGAATTTGATCTAGATATAAAACTTGTCAAACTAGTGAAGGGACAAGGATTGTGTAAATTGGCCGCAAAATCCCAAGACCGAATAAATGAAGACCTCGGGTGGGAAAATGAATTATCATTAAGGTGTAGTGAAGCTTTATACATTACCCCAGGGAAAGAGTCTTAGTATGGAAAACTATTTTACCTCCTGCATCATGGGACTTGCCCAGAAAACCTAAACCCTAAGGAAAGGAGAGCTCTCAGACTAAAATCTGCACAATATCGCCTCATAAATTCAGTACTTTTCCGCGTAAATTATGATGGGGTACTCTTGATATGTATTGAACGTGAAGATGCAGAAAAGGTTCTGAGGGAGCTCCATGATGGTCCTACAGGTGGACACTTTGCAGGGAATACCATTGCTCAAAAAATATTAAGAGTCGGCTATTACTGATCTACTCTATTTAGGGACGCTCATACATATGCTAGAAACTATAAAACTTGTCAAATGAGTGTGGTGAGAGAGAAGAGAGCAATTGTCCCACTCCAACCAGTGACAATATCCAGGTCATTCGAGCAATGGGGGTTAAACGTCATAGGGGAGATTACCTCGAGTTCTTCAAAACAACATAAGTACATACTGATTACCACAGACTATTTTACGAAATGGGCAGAGTCCATCCCTAGGAATCATGTGAATGAAAAGGTTGTAATCCAATTCATAGAACAAAATTTGATCACGAGGTTTGGGATGCCCTCCATTCTCTTTTTTTGATAATGCGGCTTATTTTTCTTCCACTCTATTAACAATTTTTTCTCTAGACAAAGGAATCATAATCAGATACTCTGCAAACTACTATCCACAACAAAATGGGGTGGCAAAATCAACCAATAAGAACCTAGTGAGGATCTTGAAGAAAACAGTTGCAGACAATCAGAGGAATTGGCATAGCTCACTTCATAATTCCTTATGGGCAGACAAAGTAACACCCAAGGAAGCTATAGGGAACTCCCCATACTTTATGGTATATGGACAAGAATCCATTCTCCCAAATGGGTTATATCACACATCCCTTCAGCTTGCTCAGGGTTCAAGAGGACAACCCTCATCAGTTATTCAACAGAGAATTGATACCCTCCTCATGCTGGAAGAGGAAAGGGAGAAAGCAAAATCAAAGTTCGTTGCTCATTAGCAGATAATTAAAATATGGTTTGACAAGCAGAAGGCCAAAGGGAATAATTTTGAAATATGAGACTTAATCCTGAAATGAGATAGAGAAAATGAACCTAAGGGAAAACATTCGAAGTTCCAGAATATGTGTCTCATACCTTTTCAGGTATTCGAGAAAATTGGGGCAGGCACTTATCGGTTGAAAAATATGAGAGGGGAACCCAACGTCCTCCTCTCCCACTCACTCAGGGCATCTCCACCAGAAATAATCAATTATATTAAATGAGTGCAAAGTAGGAGAGGGTATGCAGTAAATTCAACGGGGTTATGGACGCTCGTTGGCAGTGATTAATCCAACTCAGGCAAACGGGATCGATGGAACACTATGCTGCAGAATTTTCCACAATAGCAAATTGTGTGGAGCAAGGTATGTGACATCGGGTTGACTCCATCGGGGCTATGGACACTCACTGGAAGCGGAGCAACATCATAGCAAGTGAAGAATGATAACTAAAATGGCCTCAAGCCAGTGAATTCCTTACCCGGCTCTTTTCAAAATGGGGTGTGGGTCACAGTCAAGAGGAACAAAGGTGGAATAAGGGTTAAACTCCATAGGCAGACTTGAATTCACAAACAGGGGGAATTGTACATGCATGGATGGGAAATACTCTGATAAAATAAAATCCAGTTAGTTTCTCAACCAAATTTTTCATCAACTAAGCCTGAGGGAAGGAACAGAGATTCTACTTTCTCCCATAGAATCACCATTTGTTAAGTGCTCAACACACCCTAAAAGATTTTATGAAATTCTTTCACTTTTGGGTACCGTTGGTTTTCTTTTGTTTTGCTGTATGAATTGAGTTCACTGTGGAGGGATTTCTAATTTGTTTTCATGTCTTTTCATCGATCAAAATGGATTTGTTTGAACATGTCAATATGAAAACCTTTGTGTCTGAAAGAACTTGACATTCTAACTAAGAATCTGCAGCTAAAATTCTGAGTAACGTGCCTGTGTTTGGCGTCGAAAAAATCCAAGTAGGTAAAATGACCACAAAGTAACAATAATCATCGATCATTGATGTATCATCGGCATCGGTAAAAGGCAGAGTTAATTTGCGCTAGTTGTTCGCCATGAAGATTTGGGAATTAGACGATTTCCCATCGGCATCGGTGAAATACGAGAAGGATAAACATTGACATGAGCCATGATAAACCCCCGATAGCCGATGACGGATGCATTTGTTCAGGGTTAGTGAAATCTCAAAGGGTTAAGTCATTGAAAATTTCCGCATGGACACATCGTCGATCGTCGACCCCCAATGCACCTTCGACATCAGCAATTTTCAAGGGGGTTAATCCGAGAGCATTTGGTTAAGATTATGTCGATCATCGATACTTGATACTTCTTTGACGTTGGCTGGGTAGGATTTGTTGTTAAAACGATTAGCTAAGGAAAAGTCTTTGATTCCGAATAATACAATTAATTGAAGACGCCAGTTTCAAGTGCCACGTGTCTTTGCCACATAGGCCTTTCATACAACCTAGTTTCGTCCCGAATCACCTTATGTTTCCATGTGTCCTAGTCACACTTTCGAGTTAGCTTTCCCACGTCATATATGTACAGAAAGAAGGATCGGTGTCGAAGTTTTTTCCAAGAGATATCAACGAATAGTGTTTAAAGAGAAGCCTCGACTCTCGATCCACCAATTAGATTAGCGAAACAATGGGATGTTTTCAGCACAAGATATGATCGGATTCTTCCATTTAAAAGGTTGGTTAATGTTTCTCTCCAAATACGTTGCTACCCCGTGCACCGATTGAACAAAGGGAATTTGCAATCTCTGATAGACCACATTATAGCTCATGCCCACGCCGCCAACCTACAATCGAATTAAATTTTAACATAATGAAGATATGGCGGAAGATTTTGTAGAACCACACTCATATCCTGAATTGAATAACTGATGCGACAAGGTAATTATGATATCTATTTAAATCACTAAGACAACTTCGAACACCTCCATTCTACACACAAGTTTCCATTCTCAAAGCAGTCGAAGAAGCGAAGAGAGCGTCTCAAGAGTTGTGTTTTATTTTTGGAATATCAAAACTAGGTTAAGCTAGCAGAAGAGGAAAAAATGCCTCCAAGAAAGCCAACGACCAGACGCTCACCAAGGACACCAAAGTTAAAGGAGGAAAATATTAGTGAAGGTTCTTCTCCCGGCACTACGAGGCAGTTAGAATACACTCCCAGGGCAGAACCAATCATTAAAAATTTGACCAAGAAGGCATTCATTCAACCCCTGGATTTTATCGATACAAAAGAAACCACTTGATCTAAAATAATGCTCCCACAGTGGGGAGATCTATTCAACAGAATCAACCAGGAGTATCACTCGGAGTTTATCCCACACAGCGACTCGGATGTAAGGGCGCTCGACGACCAAGTTTTCCCGAACATTCGATGGTCATGCTTGCACATGGTAGCCTGTCGAACTCTAGTTTTCCCATGCATTGACACCTTGAGTTGGTTATTTGACCACACAGACGTGCAGAAATGCCTAATAAATGATGAGAATAATGGGTGTGTCGATTTTTTTCTCCCGACAGAAGTCCAGAAGTACTACAAGCTAGGCACCCGGAGGAGCGGATGAACACAGACTTCCTGGTGAAGTTCTATGAATTCCATGACACTAGACGATTGATGGCCTCATGGTGGAAGGAGGACAAGAAATTTACAAACCGAAGCAACAACTGGCATGGGACAGTGAACCTGAGGGAGCCATATATCTACTTGATGGCTCTCATCTTTCGATTATACAGGGAAAAGGACTGGCCAAGTTCTCGGAGGCATGGATGCCCCTGTCATACATTGTGGCTATTTCGGAGAGTAGTTTCAACTGGGGAGTAATCATCTCCAAGCAATTGAGAACCAATGTATTGCAGACTCAGACGTCGAAGGAAGGAGAAGCTCCCACTTTTCAGATTACCTCGTATCTACTAGATGTAATCTACTTGAGGAATGTCTTTGTCGGTATGAAATTGAGTTGGCACGTTGCAGAACTGCATGTTCATGTATACTTCAGCATCCTATGGGAGAATAAGTACAAAAAATCTTATGCCCTTATTTGTGATGAATTCATCGCCCGGGTTTATTTCATTATATTTAAAAAGGAATGCCCAAGGTTGTCTGTAGCAACCAATAAAATGATCTCGAAGGTAGGCCACTAGTATCTAGATGAACACACAACCTATATCGGGGTGTTCGGGGCCATCGAAGCACCACATTTTCTCCCTGGTCACATCCCAGACCGACTCATTGTAGGAGAAATATATTATCAGACTATCATGCAGGGCTATAATGCCACTTTGGTCAAGGACAAGAAACGAGCATTTATACTCTACGATTTCCATGTGGGGTTTTATATAGTGAAGGACATGACTCAAGCTAAACAAGAGGGTTTTATTCAGCTAGAATACAGGTTCCTGACAGGTCGGTTTCGCAAGCACGACCCTAAAGGCCTTGTCCTCCAACATGTTTCACAAGTCTCTTCTTGTTGGCCATACGCACATGACAAGTTCAAAGATGAGATTTTTACATAATGGGCTCAGGATTGGGAGGAGGTATTACAAGGGAAAGATAACACGAGCATTACGAGGTTCAAATCTATTAGCATGGATGAGCAAGTCGAAACAATAGAGCAATCGGCTCAAGAAGCTCTGAGGGTTAGAGAAGAAATCACAGCAACAGAAACCACAGAGGCACAAAGGAGAGGGTTGTTGTTATTAGAAGGAGCCCAGAGAGTCATCAACCAGCTAGAGAGCGACCCTCAAATCATAAAAATGATGGGGATCCCCTCGAACGACCCAATTACAATCAGAGAGGAGCCAAATGGATTAGAGTCAATACAATTGGAGGAAATCACTAGTTTGGAAAACCCTAGAGTTCCATCACCACAGATTATATCATCAGTGACCATTCCAACCCAGTTTGAAAGTCCAAGAAAACCAGGTGAAACAGGTGTGCCAAATCCCTTGTTTGATCTAATAACCATCTATGACGACGAGGAGGGTTCAGAGGTCTCACAGGTAACTTTGATACCAATTACATAGGAGAAGGAACTTGAGAAAACATCTGCTTCAAGTCTTGATGCATCAGTTCAAAACCCTCTGCAGTGAGACCATGAGGCTAAAAGTGTCTTAGACACTGAGTTTCTCGACCTGTCAGGGACTCTGAAAGATAGCCTCAGAGAGGAGCTAGGATCAGGTGGACAAAAGGAGGAAGTGCAACAGAAAGAGATCGAAACATCAAAATTCGATCACCAAGTAAGTATTGAACCTATCACTGGCTCTTCAATTTTGGTCGATACCTCACCAATCGATGAACCCCAAACGGAGGTCAAGCCATCAGAGCATATGAAATAAGTACATGAACCAGTCCTAGAACAAATACACACAGCAGGTATTATGGGAAACACTCTAACCCGGGGAGAACATCAAATCCCTAAGCCTGTTGATGAAGTCGTCGATATACAGGCAATCGCTTATGAAAGGAAGAGGAAAGCTATCATGAAAAGGACCACCAAGAAGAGAAGACTCCCGCTGGATAGCTCGATTCTCATCACCACAGAGGAGAAGTTGCTCAGTATAGAACATGCAAAGAGATTTGAGCTCATTGGCGTAGGGATGGCTATCACTAATACCACGTTGGATCAAGAAAGGCGAGATGAAAAGGAACTGGTTGTTGCACTAAAGGAGCTAGATCATCTACGCCATTTGGAAAAATACTATCAAGACGACGCAAGCCACGATGTTTCTGAAGAGTGAGTTCTGAGATGCTTATGAAAATTTCACTAGCGAAAGACATTTTTTCACTGCAGGTATAGTCAATTTCCAAGAAGATACCCTTATGGCATTGGAAACCTACAAGGACGTGGAGAGATGGTATGAAAACGCATACCAAGTGGTAGAAATAATTGACTACATCATTGTAGTGCAGAAGGGCTGAGATGCAGAGGAGCATGGTATTCGAGTGCTAAGGGATAGCAACATATCTCAGATCAAGAAAAAATTTGAATACTTGGTAATTATGGCCCAGGAACCTCAGCGGGAGATATAGAAGAAGTGGGCCGAGTGAGAAAAAGGATGAGAAAAGATCAACCGGGAGATGAAAGGCATTGGCCTCCCAGAATTCGTCTCACCCAAAGACTTTGTCGACTTGCATGACATAGTCAAGCGACATGCAGAACAAGACTCGGCATGGGTAGTGGAGATCGCATAGGTGGCAAGCATGACACCAGGTCAAATACAATAGTTTATGGAACATCCAATCAAGGCTTGTGTAGTTCTGCAGCAATTGAATGCCAAGATCATCAAATACAGAGAACGAGCAGTAGAAGTGAAAGAAATCCTTTCATCCCCGATGGATCGACACAGGTTCTCGTATGCTAACACATGCGAGGATCTCTTTGTCAAGTGGTCAGAATATGAGAAGAGTCATCCACTCCAATAGAACCATGAGATTATTTCTAGATAACAAAGAGATCAAGCGCCACATGGCACTATTTTCTTTTACTTAACTTAAACTTGTAGAAGCTATTTTTAGTTAGTGATTCTTTATAAATAAAAGGATTGACCTTTTAGAAAAGGTCGATGGTTTTGGGAAGAGACCCTCATTTTGGGAATTGTAAAAAAATATTTCTAAACAACCTTGATTGAGAAGTCTTGTTTAGGACCAGAGAAAAAATTATGTTTTTCATCAAATGCGTTATGTGATTGGATTGAGGAGGAATTACTTCCAACTTTTATTTCAGTAATTGATGTTGTAACAAGAGTTTATGAATCTATTGATAAGTTATTTGTTTCCATATTTTTGCAGTTCTTTTGTTCTTAATGATGGAAAGCAAATTGTTGTGTTAATGTGTGATTGATGTTATATCTAAGGAAACTATTTTTCTTGCAATCATCTTATTACATGCATATTTTTGTTACGATAATTGTATCTCATTCAATGATGAAATACCAACAACTTAATGTATTAGTACTAGGCTTGTAATAGGTGTGAATATCCTTGTCTGCATGCTTGAGCACGAGGGTTGTCCCAAGCTCAGCCTTCTTCAGTAGTTAAGAATCCCTTCTATCAGTTGGTTTATACCAGCACATCTCATTTTATCAGACTCATCTAATAAAAGAAAAGACAAAAAAGAGAACGTTTAAACTGAAGGAGGAACTTTCATAGGAAGATATCTTCTCAATCACCAAGTAAATCCCATCAATAAATTAGCTATATCGAAAGATCTGGATAACCATTCCACCATCAAATGTTGCAGAGTCTAATTGGGCCTCTAAGGCGGGTTTGGTTCCTGATGTTGTGTTAAAGGGATCTCGGACCCCTCAACACACAGTCAGCAGCTAAGTTGGCAGTTTGTACTCTAAGTGGCCCAATGATGTAATGACATGTGGCATAGGAGGGGCAATGAGAGGCCTCCATGTGGCACCCTCCCATTGGCCTATAATGGCTAGTGTTATATAAAAGATATGGAGTCAATGGACCCCATGACCTCTATATCCACCAAAGGTCTTAACAAAGCCCTTGCTACCAACACACCACACATTGTTCCTTGATATACAAGTGGCAAATTAGATATTTGAGTTTAATAGAAAGTTTGGTTGGAAGGGAAAAGGGGTCGTGGGCTAAGCCCCCGGCCCCTAGTTCTTACCATACACCACACGACCAACACCTTAAGTCTGCGAGAGGGCTTGACCTTGTATTCCGACAGGAGTTTTGGCATATTATATATTCAAAAATTTAACAATATGACAACAGATTAATAACAACATATGATATTTAAATACGGTTATAACTATATTATAAACATATGCCAATGAATATGTGCATGGAAGGGAATAGAACCCATGACCCTGCTAAATTTAGCGATGGTTTTAACCACTAAACCAACGAGCCCACATTTAGTGGGACTCCCGCCAATTTTAGCATTTAATTGTCAGTGTGTTTGGTTAGTTACAACTATGTAACAAATTGTAATTAAATGCTTGCCACTAATTTTGGAATTTTCTTAAGAGAGGTGGCCTATTTAATGGAACACACCCCAATGCATTGTACACACAATTTTGATGCATATTTTAGTCTCATAAAGCGTGCCAAGAGTACGAAGGGTATGAGGCTACACCGTAAAACATGTCGGGGTCACCTTGACGGAATTTCGTGTATTTTATATCAAAATTGCACGATTTTTTACCAGGAACTCAACAATGCACTCTGTTTCTACATTTGAGCAACGGATTTTCAGAGTATCTTGTAAATTTTGTTTTGTAAGCTCATTTTGTAATGTAATTTGGGAATTTTGAGATGATGAAGAATAGTTATGTTATTTAAAGGGACTTTAAATATGCAGTGATGTATGTCAATTACATGTGTTTGAGTTATTTTATTTTTTGTTGTATTATCTCATTTACATTTCAAATTATTCATCATTTTATGGGTTTATGGATATGTAAGACATTCACATGATATTTTGCTAATAGTCAAGCGATCTTCATTATATTCATTTATATTCTTGAATCTGGTCGGATGTTTAGTATTTGCATATGAACTAATTGGCATCTAAGGAATCTTTGGGCTAAATTAATATCAGAGTTTGTTGATACTTAAGGATCATGTGGTATCAAAACTCATGTGGTATTTTCATATCACCCAAGGGGGTGATGCAGTATATGACTCAATCTACATGAGTAGTCACCCATGTGAAAAGCCTAAGATGGGCCACTAAAATTCCTCTTCACAAGAAGTGCCTTAGGGGTATAGAATCATTGATCAATTGTGTGTGGAGTGGCATACAAGGATTCCCACACATCCACAACTTGATATCATATGTAATACCTATATTTCAAGACATTCCCTCGGATACACCCTTACTAATAAAGGAATTCTCTCCTCACCACTAGTCAACTTCTATTTTCATGTTTTTGTGACCTTAGATTGTTTAAATCATTAATCTTACAATGAGGATCCCTACAAATAATTTGAATGTGGGTGTTTTAAAAAAAAAATGACTATCCTTATGTTCGCTACAATATCTCTCGAATTGAAGTTGGTGTATGGGTCATAAGATAGCAAGCTCTGAGAATGATTTGATTAATAGATTAGATTAAGTGGTTAATTTTAAAGGTTTCTTTTTTAGTATGGTAATGTTTGTGCAAAATGTGAGGTGTGAGATTGTTCAACTTAAAATTCATGGAAAAGTAGTTGATATAAATGAAAAGTACTCTAAAACAATTTAGCATATCTTCTCTTTTCTACTTCAATTCCTTCAAATTTTGTGCAAAAATATCAGGTAACCAACTATAAACTCAATGAATATGATAAGAAAAAAGGGAAATGTGGTCTAGGACCCTCTAAGCAAGAAAAATCCTATAAAATCAATACATTGGCACACCTACACAATAAAAGAGACAAAAAAAAGCACAGTTTCATGATTGTGTAAATAGTATTGTACAAATTTTTGAATGGAGATCATGCAATTGTACTGAAACAATTTATGGAGGAAAAAAAGAAAAAAATCAAAAAAATCAAAGCCTATATTTTGTGGATTAAGGAAAATATGTAATCTAAAGTATGTTATGGGCTAACGTAAATCACTATGAATGAGAGAATAGCTTGTAAAACCAATTGAGTAATAATTTTTAAGCACACATCCTAGTATGTTTTCTATTCTTCGATTGGGTAGGTTTTGCACAAGGTGACCGAATGAGCACTCTTCAATTGGTTGGAAAGATGAGGCAAACATAAATAAAATAAATACACACCTTATTCTAACTGTGTATATCCCCAAGCAGGTAGATAAGATAAAATACTAGAATTAAATGGTCGAAAGGTGAAGCAAACCTTGGAGAGCCCCATGCAAAATTTGTGGCTTGAAGGTTGAGTAGGAGGAGGAGGATCCAAGTGGAGATTCCACCTCTAAATGGTCCTATACACAATATAGCAAGACAATAAATACAACTATTTCCCACCAATGATTAGTATTCCTAACAACTAGCTCAAAACCAAAATAAAATGCATTCAAATACATAACATGTTATTTGGGGGGCAAGAAAAAGAGATATTTATATTCTTCAATTGAGAAAGATCTAAAAAAAAATGGGAACTACACCTTTAGGATTAAATATAACCTCCAATGCTCTCTCTTTTTTAGGTTCTTGGTTCTTCAAATAGATCTCTTTCTAAGATTTGGGAGTGATTTCAGCAACATTCCCCCTATGAAATGTTCACATGGAGGGGAAATTTGGGCATTATAACACTAAGATCAAGAAGATTATTTGAGCATGAGGGAATTCAAATCCTTGGAGAAATTTTTGCAACATAACATTTTTAACACTTGATCTTGTTGAAATAGAGGATGGAGACCTCTATTTATAAATTTTGTTGAAGCCAAAATTGAATAGAATGAAGAACCACTTCAATGTGAATGCAATAACTCTAGGAATGGCCAAGGGCCCTTAATTTGAATGAGTTGTTGGGAATGGTATGGGTTTCATTGACCAAGACTATGTATGAGGTGATTGTCTCATTGAATGGGTCACAAAATTTTCCAAAATTACATTGTGGTAGTAAAAACACATTTTTGGAAGGATTAAGGGTGCAACTACACACTTCATAAAGGGACAAGTGTGCTGGTATTCAATGGTCAAATTGTTGTTTTAATTTTAATTTTATTGTATGATTATACTTTCCTCTAATGTTTTAAGCTACATAAACCATCTTTTGAGTGATTGGCGTGTGTTTGGAAAAAAAACACTTAAGTGTTGAAGAAAACTAAAGTGGCATGATAAAAAAAATTCTTGCTATCTACTACTTTGTCCCTTTCAAATCCACCTTCTACAAGAACCATAATCTTGCATTGATAACCCTTTTATTAAATCGGAAAATAATATTTTCTACCTCAAATCCAAAGGGGATATTGTATCTTCTTCTTGGAGACTTTAATTGTAGAAAGATAGGGCTAAATATAATATTCTAACCCATGATTCTAATCTCAACCCTCTAGAATAAAACCTTTATGGATTAAAAGAGGGTGCTAAGGTGGATTTTAATGATCTTATTTATTATATAAAATATATTTTTCCTAGTCTTGAAATGTATCATGAGTGTTGAGCATGTGACCCCAGAATCATATAAATTGCAGCATGATTTAATTGCGAAGAAATAATGGAAAAGATAAAACAATATAACATAACAGTGTTCAATGAGACATGGATTTATGTGGTAAAACCCTAACAATGTGCCAAGGAAACATCCACAGGGAAAGGTATAAGTATTGTTATTGCACAGAGGTAAAGAATACAATCTTCCCATAGTGGTCTTACAAAACTTGCAAAATTATTGTTAGGACTATGCAGATATATATATTGTCTTCAACATAACTGCCACCATTACATAAAATACCATCGGTTCAAGAACTTCCATCTTTACATGAACCACCATCGTTCATTGGTTTTGATTTTTGTCACAATTCCAACAATCTCCACCTTGAAAACAATTTACTTGATACCTTTCCCAAGCCCATAATCTCCACCTTGAAAAAATTTTACCTGATACCTTGCTCAAAGCCCATTCATCACCTTATCCAAGCTGACCAAACACCGGGTTGCTTGAAGAATTTTACAATGGAGTTCTTCAAGCCTTTAAATAGGATTCATCATATGTAATCCCATCAGAAAATACCATGGTCCCATTAACCACCAATACTAAACCTGTCATTGACCATATAAAGGTTATATTATCTACTCTAACCGAGTCAAGATTAACCCAACATTCCCCCTTTTAAACTTAACTTGGAATATTCACCTATGCCCCTAAAACTGTTGGATTACTGAGAGGGGGGTGAATCAGTAATAGAGAAATTTAATCATTTTTAACCATATAATGCAAGTGTTATATTAGTGTAGCATTATCATCCAATAATTGCATAGTAAATAAAAAATGAGCAATCATACACATACACAGTACACCAGTGTTTTTACGTGGAAACCCAAAGCAGGAGAAAACCACAAAATGTTTTTTCTTATATGTCTTGAAGAAGTACATTCATTGGAAACACCAACTTCCTTTGTTTTCCAGCTACAACTGGAAGGAGGCTCCAACCCCCTATTTTCTCAAGCTACAACCTGAGAGAAGCTCCAACTCCCCAATTCTCTAGCTACAACTAGAAGGAGGCTACAACCCCCTAAGTTCTCCAGCTACAACCGAAAGGTAGCTACAACCACATATCCTTGCCCCGTCCAACCGCCCTGATGTAGATGTAGAATGATGGAACCACTGTCACACTATCACTGTGAGATATACTGTTGTAAACTTGTATCAATCAACCTGCACCAAACAACATGTACCAATAACCTGAACCATGCATCAACCTCTAACTCAACTTGTAATAAACTTGTACCATAAACAAGTGCATCAACCATGCACCAACTTGTACCAAACAATCTGTAATCAACCTATACCATAAAAAAGTGCATCAACAATGCACCAACATGTACCAAACAACATGTAATTAACATGTACCATAAACAAGTGCATTAATCATGCACCAACCTGTACCTCAACATGTACCATGAACAAGTGCATCAACCATGCACCAAACCTGTACGAATAACCTATCCAAAAAACATATCACAACAACATGTCTCATCAATCTTATCAACCAAATCATATCTACTCACCAAGACAACTCTCAAATATGTGCATCAACCAAGCATAACACAACAACTCATAATCATCACCAAGATCAATATGTGCTTCTAATAATATACCAATACAAGTATGTTACATCATCCATAAACCATGCGTCAACAATACTACTAACAAGTGCATCCAA
>ML779329.1:220155-233418 GCA_009831015.1 Picea engelmannii
ACTGATAATGCAGAAGTTAATGCTTCTAATGAGTATGTTAGCTATGTAATTGGGCCCAATGTCCCAATTGGCATGCAACCAATTGCGGCATCCAACAATGGTGCCACAAAAGAGACCCGGGAAATTGACCCAAAAGCCTTCCACGAAGTAATGAACCAGGCCCTAATAATATCCCTCCTGGTATTCCTGTTTTTGAATATGAAAAAAATTGCAACAAGTATAAACAGCACATGCTGCTTGGGTATTTCATCGGATACATTCCTTTGGAGCCCATGATAAAGGCTTAGATGGAGGAATGAGAGCCACAGACAGGCACTGCTAGACCACTCCGAGCCTTAAAAAAGGCTTCTTTTGTTTTATTTTCAAAGTCAAGCTGCATGTAAGGAAATTGTGTCCCATGGGCCCTAGGTTTGCCACAAAGCTACAAGACTTCAAATAGGGAAAAACACTGAAAGACAGTAGAGCCAAGAGTTTGACTTGGATCGGGAAAAAATCAGAAGTACAATAAACTTGATGGGGAAAAATTGGGAAAATTGGAAGAAAACCAGTGAGCAGAGTTTGACTCATGATCCAAACTTGCAACTCCGAGTTTGACTCCGGCTAGCCAGAAAAACTCTTTTCCAGCCAATCCAAGTCAAACTCCCAATTCAGCAAGTTTTACTCACTATCCCTGTGACATTGTTTTGTCATAACACCCTTGTTTTTTCCCGTTGGATTGGAAACTTCACTGAGGAGACTACTCAGATTTGCAATCCTACATGGGTTCAAATCCTTAGGTTGCCCAAGCAATTCTGGCCCTCTATGTATCATATAAGCAAATTTATAGTTTTATCTGCCACAAGCCTAAGTGTTTCTTTAATCTGCACCCTCAAAAGAGTGTTTGAAAGATTGTCCAGGGACTTCAAAGAACATGTTTACACGTGTGTGGATAACAAGACTTTCAGGCAAGGCAGTGGATAGTACTTGCTTCAGATGTCAGCCTCGGAAACACAGAATTCAGGACTTTCACTTGATGTCTGGCCCTGAAGCTCCCTAGCCTCAAGACCCCCAAGCCCCTCAAGCTCTTCCATTTGCTTCTGCTGCCGAGCCTGACGTTGAGTTTGAAGGCCCAGAGTCAAAAGGCTTGGGCAATCCAGCCCCCCAAGCCTTCTCTACAAACCAATGGTACGCCCCAAGCCTGTCAGCTGCAGTCCAAGGAACATGGCCACTCCTCTCGAGGAATGATGACTCAGGAATTCAATAGGAAAGCCCGGTCCCCTGCACCTTTTTGGGATTCTGAGGGCCTCTCCATTTCCAAGGAATCTCAGAAGAAGCCATGGGTTCATGCCATGCATGCCATGCATGATTATGTTGCTCATATACACAAGAGCCCAATGACCTCCAATTTGATTGATGGCTTGCTGGTCCACTAGAAGGCTTAGCGGAAGATACTATAGATTACATCACTAAGCCAACCCAATGAAAGTGGTTCCAAGACAAAGGTGAGAATATGTTTTTGTTGCTTCTCAAGAGAAAGGTGAGAATATTTTGATTCAGGCGCATCAAAACATAATGAATAGGAGGCATTGGTTTATTTCTTTGAAGAGGATAAATCCAGGTTGTGAAACTGTAATTCTCAATGACAGCAAGATTCATACTATTGCATGGCGTGGTGTTGTTCAATGCAGTTATTATGGTAAAAACTCAGTCTTCAAAATGTAAAACATGCACATCAAAAGGTAAAACACAGTACTTTCATAAATGTAAAACATGCACAGCAAAAGGTGTTTTACAGCTTGTGCATAGTGAATAATATGGGCCCATGAAGACACCCTCTTTGGTTGACAAGTATTTTCCACTTTTGATTCAGGCGCATCAAAACATAATGAATAGGAGGCATTGGTTTATTTCTTTTGAAGAGGATAAATCCAGGTTATGAAACTGTAATTCTCAATGACAGCAAGATTCATACTATTGCATGGCGTGGTGTTGTTCAATGCAGTTATTATGGTAAAAACTCAGCCTTCAAAATGTAAAACATGCACATCAAAAGGTAAAACATAGTACTTTCATAAATGTAAAACATGCACAGCAAAAGGTGTTTTACAGCTTGTGCATAGTGAATAATATGGGCCCATGAAGACACCCTCTTTGGTTGACAAGTATTTTCCACTTTTTGTGGATGAAAAATGGGGGTTTACTTTTTAAAGAGGAAATCTGACACTTTGTATGTAATGTGTGGCAATAATTAAAAATGAGATATCAAGAAGATAAAGTTCTTTGAATTGATAATAGAGAAGAATTTACATCTAAAAGCTATTTTTGGCATTTGTAAAAAGTTAGGGAATTCAACAGCAAATGCTCTGATTCTAAATGAACAGCAGAGTAAATTGGATGCAAAATTTTAGCCCAGAGGGGTAGCTCAAGTGGTTGAGAGCTTTGAGTTTCAGGAAGTATCAGGGTTGATCCCCCGGGTCAGGCACCATAATCAACATGGACGGGTTTACACTGGGTACCATCCGCGAAATGCAAGGAAGAACCCGGAGGTTTCCCCACAAGGATTTCCTTGCAAAAAGCAAAAATTGGATTCAAGAGTTGGGCATTTAGCTACTTCCATGCCAGCAGGTGCCATGTTCGAATCCCCTAGAATGAGGCGCACTAATCTACGCCAACAAGTTTACTAGGGAGGCAAAAAAGTAAAATGTTTTTATTTCAGTTATAATGATGAAATCAAGGCAGATAGGTTTCTTGATCCTTTTACTAACAGCATAACTGTCAACAGAAATGTAAATGTTCATAAGGAAATCAAACTTGAATCAGATTTTTTCAGTTCCATGAAAAAATGGCATTATACCACACCAGAAGATGTTAGGAAGATAAACTTCCATGGGCTAATGTTGAGTTTTGGTGTACCTTGGGAAGTGGTTCCCTTGTGGTTTTGAGCCTCTAACCACAAGAGGGAGATGTTGGTACCTTTGTACCTTGTACTTTATGTCTAATTTCACTTTGACTTAGGAGATTTTAAGTCAAAAGTGAAATTTGGTCATCTTAGCCTAAAGTGACTATTAATTCACTTTGTGGGTGAATTAGGAAACATAAAGTGAACTTAGGGAACTTAACCCAAAGTGGGATTTGAGTTGAGATTATTGTGGGATGATCTCAACCATTGATTAGGGATGGCTTGGGATGATCCTAGCCATCCACATTTAAGTTTCCTTATCGATTCCTCAAGGAGGGCGCAAGGGGCCTTTGGAGGCTCATTCATTCATTTGCTCACTTGGAGGGTTTGAGAGGGAGCATGAGGATAAGGTTGGAAGCATTGGAAGAGGGCAGCTTGGGCGCTTCTATTCATGGAGGAGCTATGGGAGCTTGGACCCATATTTATTTTTGGTGATCAGTATTGCTTGGAGGAGGGCGCACTATAGGAGGAGGGTGCACACCTAGCAGGTAGGAGCTAGACTTGAGGGATTGCAGATTGGTTTGTTGCAATGGAGAGGTAGCAGACAAGAGCACATTGTGGTGCAAGGGATTCTTCTTCAGAGCAACAAAGGTCAAGGGCACATCACTTGAGTGAGTTTGGAAACAAGGGGAAGAGGCGCACTAAACTTGGGCGCATTTCTTCTTGGTTCCTTTGGCAAGTCTCGAGAGGAGCTTGCTTTGTATAAAGGTTCCATCATATTGTGTTTCTTGTTGTATCTCATTCTTTAGACACCACTTATATATACTTCCATTCCAAACTGGTTTTCCCCAGGGGGGTTTATCCAGGGTCATGTTTACGAAAAATACCTGTGTCCTATTTTCATGCATGCTTAGAGTGTAGATCAGCTTATTTGTGTTGTAAAGAATAGAGGAGTGTTACTTGTTTTGAGTTATATCGCATGTGCTAACATTGGGTTACAAAAACACTTGCAAGGGCACCTCAAAGAACACTTAACCACAAAAACTATGGGCATAAAGTTACTAGCATAAAGTTACTAAACTGTTTTCTGTCCTAAAACACAGCAAAGGACAGTTTTGGAGATTGAAACTTAGAACCAATCTTAAGGTCAAAGACAGACCTTAGTTGGCAGCCTCATAGTACCTCAGATTTTCTACAGCTAAGTGGTAGACAAAAATGGAAAGTTAACAAGGCAATTGAGCAGGTAAATTATGCCTTGATGACTGTTGCACTAAACTCTTTGGAACCCTGTTCTTTTGAAGAAGCAAAGGTTCAAGATGAGCAAGAGAAAGAAGGCTATGAAATCTATGTATGGTGCACTCATGAAAAACAAAATATCCCGTGGAAAGGAACAAGGTGGATGGTTTACAAGATAATTTTTAGCCATRTTTGTTGCAAAGGACTTTGCAAAGCRGGAAGAGGAGAAWAATGTAGAAACTTTTGCCCCCACAACAAAGTTCATGGCTATCAAGTTTGTTCTGGCTACAGCAGTACAATTTGGTTAGAACATTTATCAGATTGATGTAAACAGTGTCCTCCTCAATGGTGRTTTGAAAGCTMTGTTGCAGGAATTGTAACTGTGAATGTATTCGATGGTACAGTAAGAATTGTAACTCTAACTCAGCTATGGAACTCTTGAGTCCTGTTTCAGRAAACTCCCCAATGTCTCAATAATGGGTTTCAACTTTCATGCTGATAATTCCATTATTACCTATGCTTATCAGCAATGCCAATATCATATTTGGTTCCCAATGGTTGAAGACAATTGGTACCTTAAGTATGAACCTGGTCTGGTGACCTCTCGAAATATACCCAGCCTCGTCAAAAAATTAAGTGTCGTCAAGAGCCAATCTTATACTGTTTGAGGTCAAGGCGTTTCAAGATATTAAACTACCATAAATAAATAAATAATATTAAATAAAATTACCATAAATAAATAATAAAAATATATTAAACTATAGTTCTACTCCACTGTAAAGTCACAATGCCTGAATAGTTATTGTGTATGTAATCCAAGCACAACCACCCATCATTCTATGTCATATTTGATAAAATATAGATAAAATACCAAAATCTTAACCCTGACCACTATGGAAAGTTCTTTTACATCCAAGTTAGTCTTTTATACTGATGAAGCTTCCTCCATAGCCATGCCTCTTACAAGTTTCTCTGTTCTTAGGAAAGTTAATTTTCTAGATTGAAGTTACACTTTGAGCTGTTATGAAGTCTTCCGGCTTCCTAGATGGCTATTCCTCACACTTGACTATAGCATTGTTATTCTTGTATTTCAAGAGCCAATTCTGGAAATGCTCCAAATAAAAAAACTCTAAATTCAAGTTAGCCTTTTATGTTGCCATCAAATTTCCTCAATAGCCATCCTTAACACAAGAATCTCCCTTGATAATCTTCAAAAACGAGTATATTGAAATGTTATTGGCATCATTAGTGGCAATACCTACATAAGATTTCTCCCTTATAATTCATGCATTTTGAAAGTCTCACCTGGAAGCAAAGAAAGCAGGTCATATTCCAATCTGAAAGCATTTCTCAATTCCCCAGAAACTGTACATGTGGAAAGTTTTGTGGAAGGCCTCTACTAGGTCAAATTTTTTATCCAGGCATACAATAAATCATAAAAAGAAATACTAACAGATGTTCAAAGTCCTCAATCCGTGGCATAAGCACAGCCACTAATAGCTTACAACTACATTCTACCAACATCATAACCCTGGTCAAAGAGGTTTTCACTATTAGTACATATATGCATGCATCACTTGCCATATAGAAAACTGGTATTGGAGTTTAACAATCAAAAGCAAGTCAAGGTCCCAATGATTTTATACATTGAACAACCCATATATAGTGTAGTTTGTATTCTACAGCTTAAACTATAAAAAAAAATCCAAGAAATCCCACAGCAACAACAGTTCATGTCTTATGATTCACAAACACGGGGGTAGGGTGGAATCCGACAACTGTGTAGAAAACTAAATTCAATAAAAAATAACTTAACTAAGACTTCAACATACGAAAGCATACGACCCAACTACCAATTGGATGGCAGAGAACACAAATTACAGAGACTCAAAATGAAAGAAAAGGCCAAACTATGCCTCGTATCTTGATCCAATCAAACACGCTTTGCCGCACACAATCTATGGAACCCCAACATGATAACAAATATCAAATGGTTGCAGAACACATAAAACTGCATCCACTCAATTGCATGCTAATCGCAAACCCTTAATAACAAGACCAACTGCTTACCAGGCCATGCCGCTCTCCGGCCTGAAATGCAAGCTTCTGCTGATGTTGGGCCTGAGTGTAGAGCTGTGACAGGGAATTAGCAGCACTGCAGAAGGTGGTATACATGGTCTTCTCAACCTCATCCAGCCCTGTGTTCTCTGACTTCCTTTTCTTTGCCATCTCTTCCTCTGGTAGCCCAGTTCCTCAACCCAAGACCTCAAATTTTACTTTAGCAACAGCCTACAATCTGAGAAAACGCGTGAATATCATAAAATCAAGAAGGATCAAAAACATACAAAAGGGGGTATAAGTATATTCAAGACAACAGGATTTCAATACCCCAATAACAGTTAGAGAATGGGTATTTTGAATATAAACGCTGAGATTAAATCGCCGATCAACATAATCGTTTTCGGATGCACTCAACACTCGCATTCATGGATAGCAAATGGGGTTTAATGAACAGGATTTGATAAAAAAAGTTAAAATTACGAACTGGGTATCTCACATACAGATGCAGAAATTGATTTAGTGATGAATGGGATGAATTCCCATTGTACCCAGATACAGAACTTGGAATTCAAGGATATATTCAATCAAAAAAGCGCGTTTCAAACGAAAATGTATTGGAGAAAGAAAAACAAATTAAGAAAATAAAAAGAAGATTTGCAGAAGGAATAGATTGCTTCTTACCTGGTCTTGGCTCTGCGGGTCGGTGCCTTTGTTGAACCGAAAAAGAATTTAAAGAATTTATGTATAAGATAAAAACTCGGAGAGAAAATGAAGAAAGAATATCGGGATGGTAATTGTGTGTACAAAGATTTTATTTGATACTTTGTTCGATCGTTATTGTTTAAATATGTGAAAAGACCTAAAAAAAGGAGTGGTGATTAGGATGGCTTGGCAACCATACCCTTCTCCCCGTTACTTTCTTCGGGCCATCTATGATTATGGGTAGAAATCAAGGGGTAAGTTGAGGGGACCCAAGAAGGCACCGAGGCACTCACTAGTTTGATACCACTTTTTATTGTGAACATGGGCATGAAAATCAAATTGGATAGTCACCATTGCCCTTAGTCATGAGAACCAAACAACAACGTTGGTTATAAGCTATAAGGGGTTTGTGATGGTAGGTAGTGCAATATTGAAGGAGCTAAGGTTTGCAAATAAAGTATTAGAGGTTGTGAAACTAAATCATACATGGTGAAGTGTAATTGTGAGGCAAATTGTTAAGGGATAAAGAGAGGTTTTGAAACTAAACACTAAGCGATAAGGAGAGCTTCTAGCACTAACGCTTTTAGTGAGTCCATATGATATGGACACAAATTTATTATGAGTTGCTTGGCATGCAAGTACCATAACATTTCAAGAGGTGTCATGGTATAAGGTATGGTATGTGATTGTTAAGAGAAGATTGGAGTACACAAATGCAACCCTAAAGAGATTTAATTGAGTGGTACATGAAGGATAGTTTGATTGACCATGGGTCGAGTGTGTAAACCCATGGTCGTACAAACACTAGGTTAAGGTGAAGTGAGAGTAACATGAGGAGAATTCATAGGTAATGTGGCCTTGATGGATGGGAAATAGTTACAGAGGAGACAAAAGTAAATATGGGCTAAGTGGAATTGGAAACTTCAAATTGAGTGTAAGGCGCCAAAAAACAAGAGGTGATGGAGGGATTCCCTAAAAATCATTAACAACGAAAGGTTATCGACCCTCTCAAATTTGGGGGGACTAGAAGATTCCTTGTTATCCAAATCTCTCACTTCATCTATGGTTTGATTTGTGTAAAAGGTTATGTTTAACCAAGGACAAGTTGGGTTTTAGGATGTGAAAATTAAATATTTAGATGGGATCTAGAGCTACATCCTTTACGTTAGAATATCAAAATAAATAAATTGTGGAAAACTTTTACTGAGTCTATTGTATGTAGATTAGGTTATGATTGGAGAAGGTCACTATGTTGAGACTGTGTCGCATGGAATATTCATCCACGTGGTTTGATTCCTTAAGGGGGAATGATAGACCTAAATTTTGATCTAGTTGATTACGGGGAGAGAGATTACCCAAGTCCTCAATCCATATTTCAACGAAGGGATGAATTATTGGAAGTATGGAGGAGTGTGATGGCTTACAATGTGGAATTATCCCTAGGTCAAGGTTTTGAATTGTTCAATACTTTGTCCATAAATAATTGTGATCAAACAAAGGAGGGATGTTCTAACAAGGAAGGACGAAAAAATCAAGGAGATTTCGATAGTTCATATTAAAAGAGTGTTTGGGCTAAAAGGAAAAGACATTTTATCCATTAAAGGAGTCTAGACTAGAGATCAAGTCTGATGGCAACAAGGGTCTAGGGGTATGTTTGAAGAATTTTTTTAGAGTTCACCCAATAGAGATTTGTTCTTGTTGCAATCAAGCCCTAGTTCAAAACTCTTGTCTGTCGGGTGGACTCTAGGCTTAGCCCAGGATGTTGAAGGAATATTGGATGGTAAAGCTTCGGGCCTTCTCTATGATAAACCCTTAAGCAAAGGCAAATCCATGGAAAATAAGGGGATTAATCCAACTAAACATAATTGAAAGAAAAAATGCATTAGAGCAAATTCAAAATGGTGTTAGGAGAGGATATTGGAATGGAGGTAGTCGAGGGGATGATGGAGAAGGCTTTAACTGGACATTTCATGGGAAAGCAAGTGAAGGGACATTCTCTAAGAAAATGGATGGAGGATAACTAAAGTTGTTAGGGTATACGCCAAAATTTTATATCCTTCTCCAAGGTTGGATCTGTTTTGGATTTAGGTGTGCAAAGGAAATCTTCAGACATCATTGGTTATGGGGTTCTTTAGGTCTTTGCTTAAAAAGGTGGAATATGGGGTTTAAACCTATAAGCAAAGCAATGTTTATCAGCAGGTGTGGGTATTAGTGCCCAACTTCCAATTTAATTATGGAGTAAGGAAATCCATTAAAATTTGGTTAACTTTATCAGTAAATTTATAGCCTTGGATGATAATTTATGGAGCATGGAGGATAAACATAGAATTAAACTATTGGTGGAAGTTGATCTTTGGGAGGGGCTCCCTACAAAAATAGAGGTATAATAGGTGTCCTAAAAATATATCCAAAAGATTGATTATTGGAATATGCCCTTTCGATGTTCATTGTGTCATGAGGTAGGGTATCTATTGAAACATTGTAAGGGGAAAAAAGGAAGCATAATCTTGGAGGAGGAAGGAATGGACAAAAAAAGATGAGAATGGCTCTTCGGGTTTCAAGGAAAGCAAGGAATCTAGGGATCCCAAGGTGGAAGGTGGAAAGGATGGATTTGAGTCTAGAAGTAGTAAAAAAGCACATGAAGAATACAAATGCATCTCTTGGGATTCCAGTGTAAAAGTGTTAGCTTATAAGGTATGATTTTATGGGGCCTAGATCCTAGCTCTGTTTCGATTGAAAAAAGGATAAAATTCCATGTCATGAAATTCCTTGTTCCAGATGTAATAATAGTTAAGGAGGGGTAGATGTAAGAATCTTTCATAATATTGGCACTTAGAATGCCCTGAATGTATATGTTTATGAGTAATCCCAGTATCCATGAGTAGTTATAAGGTTGAGGCTTCCTTGGAAAATCTGACTCTAAAGGAGAAGTGGGTTAAGGGTCATAAAATATCTAATAGGTCTAGGTATAGTCTTAGGCCTAAGATGGAAACCTCTGTGGAGGAGGGAGGAGAAATTGAAGGAAGCTTGACAATGAACACTTGTTAGACATCCACTATTGTAAGAAAGTCTTATATGTTAATTTGAAAAAAAGACCCATTAAAGAGGTTAGGGAGGGGAGACAAATGACAATAAAAAGGGTCCTTAGAGTATGAAAGACCCAAGAGATGGTTCCCAAGTGATGAAACTCTATTTCAATGTTAGAGGGGTTGGGGGAACTCTCAAAGAGCTTGCCCTAAAAATATTATTTTATTTTTATAAACCTGAAATTATTTTATTTCAAGAACATTTGTGTGCTAGAAACAAATCAGTAGAGATCTTATCTTCATATTTAAAGGATCGGACCATATGTTCCTTCGATGTAGAGGGTCTCTTTGGTGGTCTAATTACAGGTTGGAACTCCAACATTGACCCAATTTATACTTCCATCTTGCACGTGAGAATACAAGTGGAATGTAAGTAAAAGGAGTTGGGAAAAGTGTTAAAAATTATTAATTTATATGCGCATTGTGGGGAGATGAAGAATTTATGGGGGGTGTTAACTGGTCAAGGAAGCCTAAAGGGTGACAATGTTTTTCTTTTTCTTTTCTTTTTTTTTTGGTTTTTGTTTGGGGGAGGGATAGTTAAACTTAACTTTGAATATAGTGGAGATCTAGGAATAAATTGCTAGAATAGATCCCATAGCAGATTATTTTAATCATGTTTTTTAGGATTTCAAGCTAATGATGTCAAGTCAAATTAAGTGGTTCCTACCTAGAGAAATTCTAAAAGGGGGAGGGAATCTCCAAAAGGCTAGATAGATTTTTGGTGGTTGAAAGAATTGTAGAAGAAACAAAAAAAAATGAAGTCGTGGATGGGTAATAGGGGGTCTTTAGACCACTTGCCCGTTCTTCTCCAACTCAAACATGAGTCCTAGAAACCACCGACACCTTTTAAATCCATTCACACTTGGTTAAATGATGGAGAATTTAGAGAACTAGTAGTGCATAATTGGCATAAGTATGATAATAGCATAGGAAATCCAACAATGCTTCAGTTTGAAAAAAAAAAAAAAAAAAACTAAAACAAGTAAAGAAGTTAGTAGTGGACTTGGCAAGGAGAAAAGCTAAAGAAAACCAAAAGGAGTTGAAGGAGGTTGGGGAAGAAATGTTTAGGATGTTTGAAAATAATATCAAAGGAGTTTTTTCTGAAGAAGAATTCCAAAGAAGAGTCTTGAGGGAAAAAATAAAGGTTTGTTGGAAAAAGAGGAGGTTGAATCGATACTAAAGAATAGAGCAATATGGCTAGTTGAAGGTGACGAAAATACCAAGTTTCCCTAAAACTATGCAAGACACAAAAAGAATGTAAACACAACATCAAAAATTGAGATGCAAGGTGGCTCAAAGGTAAAAACAGTTATAGAAATAACTAAAGCAAAAGAAGACATTTCAAAGCCTTGTTTAAAGAACCCGATGGGGCCAATATAGCAAAAATTATAACTTTAGTAGGCCTATTTACAAGACTTGTTGATGATCAAATCAGCAAAGAACTTGAAGCATGGATTTTCAAGGAAGAGCTAAAAGCAATCCTGAATTCATTCAAGAAGGCTAAGAGTCCAAGATCGGATGGCTAGATAGTCAAATTTTACTTGGGTTTTTACAAGTTGCTAGAGAACGAGTTGTTGAGAGTTGTGGAAGGATCCAAAAACTCTAGAAAGATTATGGGGGCTATCCACTCTATGTTTATAGCCTTAATCCCAAAAAACAATGGGTTGGACTCCATTGAAGATTACAAATCTATTTCATTATGCAATTTAATTTACAAAATCATCTCCCATATTATAGCCAATTAGCCAAAGCCTACTCTATTGGTTTTCATCTTAGAAGAACAATTTGGCTTTTTATTCAACAAACAAATTCATGATGTAGTAGAGGCAGCTCAATAGGGCATGCACTTTATAAAGACAGTCAAAATCCCAATAGTTGTAATGAAAATTGATATTGCAAAGACTTATGATCAGGTAAATTGGTTGTATCCAATGTTGATTTTGCTTCAAATAAGCTTGCATATACAAATGGTGAATTGGATAATGGAATGTCTCTCATCAACTTCGTTTGCAATTCTTATTGTGGCTCTCCTCCGAGATCATTTCTTTCCTCGAGGGGATTAAGCCATGGGTGCCCATTGACTTCCTTTCTTTTTCTTTTCGTGGCTAAGGGTTTGAGTAGTTTGATATCATATGCAAAAAGAGAGGGGCTCATTAAGGGAATCAAGATTGCAAGATCACTAAATATCACTCATTGTTGTTTGTAGATGATATGCTTTTTGGATTGGGTACAATCAAGAGATGTCTAATTTTTAAAATATCATAGATCTTTAATATAAGGCAATTACCATGGATATAAATAAGCAAAAAAAATCACTTGTTTTAAATGGTTTGGAAGAGGCAATGGAGAGGCAAATAGCTAAAGTCATTCATTTCAATCATGTTCCTCTTGATAAAGGAAATAAGTATTTGGGTTTCCAATTAAAACCAAATGACTACAAAATCTTAGACTAGTTATGGTTGTACAAAAAAATAGAATATATAGTTTCTAATTAGTGTTATAAATGGTTGTCTTACAGTGGAAGATTGATTTTGGTTAAATCAATACTAGGAAGTATTCCAGTGTATGGGTTGTCATCGACACATATCCCAAAAGGAATGCTAAAAAAAATAAGATAAAATTGTTTTATGTGGACACATAAGAAGGAAAAGGAGAGGATTCCTCTAGCAAAATGGTCCAAGTTAACTAATCAGAAGGAGAAAAGTGGGTGGGGTCCAAAGAATATTTTCATTTTTAGTCAAGGTCTGGCTACAAAGAGTATGTGTAGTTTGATCCACGATGAAGTCTTATAGAGAGAATGATGAAATAAAAATGTAGAAGAGAAAGCTTTATGGAAGACTATATAAGAAAATAGAGGAAGTCTATGAAGGAAGCCTTTATAATCTTGAAAGCATTGGTGAAAGCTTTCCCTTTGGTTGGTAAATGGTTGACTTAGAAGGTCGGGAGAAGGAACGAGATTAGAATAGGAGAATATCCTTGGATAGGATACTCAAGAAATCATAGACTTTCTAACCTTTTGCTTTAGAAATTTTGCATGACATAGGTATCTTTAGTTTAAAGGATGCTTCTTCTCAAATGAAACAGTGGAATGGAGACTAGGATGGAAATCTACAAGGGTTTTAAATTTGCATAATGAACTAGTCAAGGAATGGACCCATAATACAATCTAAATAAAACGTAGTGCATTGATGTTTAATGAACAAGAAGATGAGATTAAATGGTCCAAAAACAAAGGTTCATGGGTTTATATAGCCAAATTGGGTTGTGATGTTGGAACGAAAGAAGAAGAAATAGGGGAAA
>ML779329.1:234374-288030 GCA_009831015.1 Picea engelmannii
AAACTCCAACTTTGGGTTGAAGACCAACCACTTTCCCAAGATCGATATGAGGAAGTTTGATGGCAAGGATCCAATCACATGGATAATTCAGATGGAGCAGTTCTTTGATCTACATGATGTGCCACACACACAAAAGGTACAAATTGCTTCTTTGTATTTAGAACCCAATCAATTTGTGTGGCATTGATGGCTTTGTTCTCGCAAATCACTTGTCACTTGGACAATTTTCATGGAAGAAATGATAGCACACTACGAGGATGCAAGGGGCAATACCTTCTTTAGCCAATTGATAAATCTCAAGCAAAAGGGTTCAGTTGTGGAGCACATTGAGAACTTCCAAAGATTCAATATAAAGGTAACGAATATTCCAGATGAGCACCTGATTGATGTATTCATAGGAACTTTAAAGGATAACATTCAACATGAGGTTTGCCTTTGGGAACCCAAATCATTGGAGAATAAGTTCAAGGTGGCGAGAAATGTTGAAAGTAAAAATATGGCTATGGCGACTAGAAGGACCACTCCTAACATCTACCGAGAGAATAATTTTCCTTATTCTAAAACACCTCAACCTAGAAGGTTGACACCTCAACAATTGGAGCGAAGAAAAGCAAAAGGTTTGTGATTTAATTGTGACATCAAGTACAGTAAGGGACATAAGTTTGGTGAGAAGAAATTATTCTACATAGATTGTGAAGAGGAAGAAGAACAAGAACAATAACAAGAACCATCTGAAGATGAAAATGTAGAAGAGATTTATTTTGAAGAGTTGATTCCCACGATATCATATAATGCATTGGTTGGAATTAACACTCCTCGAACCCTCAAGATCAAAGGATATATCAGAAAGAAAAAAGTAATAGTCCTAATTGATTACGGTAGTACTCATAATTTCATTCATTATAAATTAGCCAAAACTCTCAATTGCTTTATATATACAACGCCAGAGTTTCAAGTAATGATTGCAAATGGAGGAACTATCGATTGCTCAGGAAAATGCCATAAGATCAATCTTACTATTGGGGAATATGTAATGAATAGTCCAATGATTGCTATACCCATGGGTGGTGTTGATGTCGTATTAGGAGTCCAATGGTTACAATCATTGGGAACAATGGCTTTCAATTTTCAAGAACTTTTCATGAAAATTTCATTGGAAGGAAAGGAAATTGAGGTAAGGGGTATCACAAGGAAACCCAGTAAGGTGATAAGCTCTAATGGCATGACAAAATTATTGAAAAGGGAGCATCAGGGTGTAATTGTAGAACTATGCTCACTAAATGTTCAAAAATCCAAGTCATCTATTCCCCTAGATCTCCAAAGGATCACTGATAAGCATTCCAAAGTATTTGAAGATATTCCCAGAGGTCTTCCACCCACTCAAAATCATGATCATGCTATTCACCTAATTACTGGGAGTGTTCCTCCTAACATCAGGCCTTACAGATACCCTTATGCCCAGAAGAGTGAAATTGAGCGTATGGTTGAAGAAATGTTAGAGGCTGGCATTATTAGACCTAGCAAAAGTTCTTACTATGCACCGGTGGTAATGGTACTCAAGAAAGAGGGCTCATGGCATGTGTCCAGATTATAGAGATTTCAATAAGATCACTATTAAAGATAAGTTTCCCATTCTCGTCATTAATGAATTGTTAGATGAACTACATGGAGCAATATACTTCACAGAGTTGGATCTTCATTCAGGGTATCGTCAGATTAGAATGAAGAAAGAAGATATCCCAAAAACAACATTCTAAACTCATGAAGGCCATTATGATTTTTTGGTCATGCCTTTTGGCTTTACGAATGCACCTTCCACATTCCAAGGGTTGATGAATTTCATTTTCAAGCCCTTCCTTCGAAAAACTGTGTTAGTATTTTTTGATGATATACTAATCTATAGCAAGTCTTGGGAGGATCATGTTCGACATGTTGACAAGGTGCTACAACTACTAAAGGAGTAACAACTATATGCCAAACCATCCAAATGTTTCTTTGGGGTGAAGGAGGTAGAGTATTTGGGTCATATTGTGTCTCATGAAGGTATCAATGTAGACCCTAACAAGATTAAGGCCACGATGGACTTGCTGATTCCCAAAACATTGAAGAATCTTAGAGGATTTTTGGGTTTGATAAGTTACTACCGCAAGTTTGTTTGGAACTATGGAAGAATAGCAACACCTTTAATGACATTAACTAAGAAGGATGCATTTTCATGGACTCCAGAGGCAACTCAAGTTTTTGAACAACTTAAAAAGGCGATGTGTAAAGCTCCTGTCTTGACCACACCAGACTTCACAAAAACCTTTATTGTGGAATGTGATGTCTCGAGAAATGGCATTGGTGTTGTTCTAATGCAAGAAGGAAGGCCCCTTGCTTTTGAAAGTCGACCACTCAAGGGAAAGGACTTACACAAACCCATTTATGAGAAGGAAATGATGGCAATACTACATGCATTGAAGAAATGGCACCCTTACCTAATAGGCAAGAACTTCAAGGTAAAAATAGATCATGATAGTCTTAAATACTTCTTGGAACAAAGACTATCTTCAAAAGAACAACAAAAATGGGCGACCAAGATGTTGGGTTATGATTTTGAAATCATCTACAAAAAAGGGAAGCAAAATGTTGTGGCAGATGCACTCTCAAGAAAGGATGAAGATGTGGAGGCCTTTCTCTGTGTTATCTCGATCATCCAACACGATTGGATAATAGAAGTGAGGGATGAATGGAATAATGATGAAAACGTGTGGATTCTCATTCAAAGGTTGCAACAGGATTCCAGTGCATCAGATACATTTACATGGAAAAATGATTCGCTATGGTACAAAGATCGCTTATATTTATGTAAGAACTCCCAACTCAAACAAAAGGTACTCTGGGAATTGCACACCTCTCCGGTAGGAGGGCACTCAGGATTTTTGAAAACCTACCATAGGGTCAAGAAGGATTTTTTTTGGGATGGCCTTAAAACTGATTTTCAAAGGTTTGTGGCAGAATGTTTGGTTTGCCAACAAAATAAGGTGGAAACAATTAAGACCCGAGGTGTTTTACAACCATTTTCCATCCCAAGTCAGCGCTGGGAGGAGATTTCCATGGATTTCATCACAGGGTTACCAAAGTCCAAAGGAAAGAGTGTCATCATGGTGATTGTTGATAGACTGACCAAGTACGCACACTTTTGTGCACTCTCTCATCCTTTCAAATCCATTGCAGTTGTCGCCTCATTCATGGAGACAGTTCAAAAGCTCCATGGAAGCCCAGAGATTATTTTAAGTGACAGAGATCCCATCTTCACTGGACATTTTTGGATAGAATTGTTTTCTTGTTTGGGTACTCAGTTGGCTCATAACTCATCTTATCATCCTCAATCTGATGGACAAACTGAGATAATGAACAAATTTCTTGAATGCTACCTTTGTTGCTTTGTCTTTAATAAACAAACACAATGGTTCAAGTGGTTACCCTTGGCAGAATGGTGGTATAACACTTCCTTTCATACTGCAACAAAAATGACACCATTTATGGCATTCTATGGATATCATCCACCTTCCATCACTTCTTATCTAAAGAAAAATCTAAGGTTCAAGCAGTGGAAGATCACATCGAGCATCAACAACAAGCTCTCCAACTCTTAGAGGACAACCTGACCATGGCACAAAATCGCATGAAACAACAAGCATACCAACATCGTAGTGAAAGAAGTTTTGAAGTAGGGGATTGGGTATTTTTAAGACTACAACCATAAAAACAAATGTCCCTCAAACAAGCTAATAAGGATAATAAATTATCACCAAAGTACTATGGCCCTTATAAGGTGTTGCAAAAGATTGGTACTATGGCATACAAATTGGAGTTGCCTACATCTTCGTGAGTACACCCAGTTTTCCATGTTTCATGCTTAAAGAAGGTTATAGGTGACAATATTCCAGTTCAAACTATATTTCTAGAACTTGACAAGGAAGGAAAAATCATATTGGAGCATGAATCTATCACTGACACAAGAATTCACCAGCTGAGGAATAGATCCATTTCATAGTATCTCATTAAGTGGAGGAAACTACCTGCTAAAGATTCCACTTGGGAAGATGAGTCTTTTATACAAAAGCATCCAAAATTACTCAAGTGTTGCAGACAACACTTGTCTGAAGGGGAGGGGCATGTTAAGCCCTAAATAGTCGCACATTACCCCTTAATTGGGGCATATTACATTAATATCGTTATTTTATTTATGTCGGCTTGGGTCCATTAGTTGTAATTGTACCTCCTAGTCCCTTATATATACCAAGGAGACCTTTTCATTTGTAATCATCTTGTATTTGTAACTTTATGTGGTGTATAAGGAGGTTGCCTCCTCGAAGAGGCATATTATCTAAAATTCTCTCTTTGTCAAGGCGTTGAGTACTTATTCTGAGGTTTTTTATGCTATTTTGATATTTGGTTCTTAACAATATTGGCGACCATACTGGGGAATTTTTTCTCCATGTATTAATCCCCTTATATTGTTGAATTTTTTAATCTTCTTTCTAAATATCTCTACCCTTTTAAGTGATCTTTTTCCATCCCAATCATTGCCCCACTCTTTTGTACGTCTTGTTGAAAAAAAAACCCATATCCCAGATCTATCAGATCTCATCCACATCCACCATTTTTTCACTTCTTAGGTTCGATCGCACCTTCCATGTGTACACAGAGCGACCAAACTCCTTCAGTCAACCTTTTGATCTATAGGGGAGCGACCAAACTCCTTTGGTCACACGTGTTTCTCTATAAGGGAGTGACCAAACCTTCTCTTAGGTTAACCAAGAGCGACCAGACCTTTTGGTCACCCTTTCTCCCTTCACAGGGAGCGACCAATCGCTTTATCTCCCTTTTTAGGGAGCGACCATTATCCTAAGACTCCTTTTTGAAGATTTATTCTTCAAAAAACCCATTCAAATATGTTTGTTGTGGCCTCTTCGACACTCTAGATCCACCTTGGATCTGCCTTAGATTTCTTGCTGTGAATTTTACAATTTTTTATGATTTTTTTTGCAAATTTTTCCTCTCTTTATGTATGCCATTTATATGTCATACTATTGCACTTCTTGTTGCATTGGTATGACAAGAACTCGATGCCTTGGCCTCCTTAAGCAGTCTACAAATCCTTGGCATCTCCCTGAAAGATTGTTTGGAGAAATTTCTCTTTGATTGTTTTCCCACTCTTGCTTTGATTGCTTTGAGTGTTGATTGCTTTTTATTCATTTGGAAGATTTTTTTCAATTTTGAAGCCTTGATTTTTGTGTGTTTCAATTTGGGATCTTTTCTTTCTTCCTTCTTATATACTTTTCAATGCATCACACATTATAGATTGAAAGAAAAACTGTTACATTTAGAGCTGCTATTAAGTTCTATTCAATTTACTAGACAATAATAACACAAGCAGAGTCACTTAGAGAAACACAATCACAAGGTACACAACATTTTATCCTAGGAAACCTTCATGGGGGAGAAAACCCAACAAAAACTTCCTTGATATATATTGTCAATACAATGACAAGATAAAAGACAAGGCCACCAAGAATAACTGAGACTGAGCATGTGTCTCTCTCTCCTTCTTCTGACAACTGCAACTATCTCCAAAACTTATGCACTAGATGAGTGATCGAGTGTGTGAGAGAATGAGGCATCATCCTCTCTTATTTATACTAGTTGATAGGCGCTAGAGTTGTGTCTCTTCACCATGTTGGGACGACTTCTTCAACTAGTGGATAAAACCACTTTAATTAGTCCTAGGGGTCGACTTCTCAATTGGCATCATTTGACTAGGGTTTGACCAATCCACAAAAGGGGATTTGGTCATACATAAGTCCTGAAATGATCAATCCACAAAAGGGGATTTGGTCATACATAAGTCCTGACATGATCAATCCACAAAAGGGGATTGATCTATAAGATAATAACTTAATTATAATTAGGATTTTCTTCGCAGTTACAATATTTCAACACTCCCCCTTAACAAGAATTGTATTCTACAACATTATCAGGAGAGAGAGAGGGAAACAACATCAACAACATATGGAACATTGACTAGCATATCTATAAATCATCGTAATTTTATCTCATCATCAATAACATCAACATTCAAAACATGGAGCTGAAATAACATCATTAGCATGAAGCTAGAGCAACAATCCCACCAAGACGAGGCTGGTACATCATCACCAACAACAACATGAGGTTGAAACAACAACATTATCAACATGAGGCTGATACAACAACATTACCAGCATGAAGTTGAGTCAACAACATCATTAGGACAAAGTTGAGATAACAACATCGTCAACACGAGGTTGAGACAACAACATCATCAGCACAAGGCTGAGATAATAACATCATCAACACGAGGTTGAGATAACAACATCAACAACACGAGGCTGAGATAACAACATCATCAACAAGAGGTTGAGATAACAACATCTTCAACACGAGGTTGTGATAACAACATCATCAACACGAGGTTGAGATAACAACATCATCACAACATGAGGCTGGAGCAACAACATCATCACAACACGAGGCTAGAGCAACAACATCATCACAACACAAGGGTGGAGCAACAACATCATCACAACATGAGGTTGGAGCAACAACATCATCATCATATAGTAACAAAATGAGGTAGGTGTAACAACAACATTTTGTGGTACTCTGATAGTCCCTAGGGATCTGCCTAGGAGTCATAATATTCCCTAGGATATAAAATCCTAACAGAGCTACCACGTGGTACTCTGACAGAATGTCCTTACCAGACCTTCGGGATCTACCCAAGAATCATAAGATTCCCTAGGATTATAAAAATCCTAATGGAGCTACCACTACTTACCACAACTGGCATATACATGCATAGGTACTTTGATAGACCGTCCTTATCGGACCTTCGAGATCTGTCCAGGGATGATCACTCCCCTAGGATATAAAATCCTAACTGAGCTACTCGTTGTTGGTTAGCATATCATAGTATCATCAACATCACTCCCCCTTTCGAGGGAGGTCCTTTCAGACTAAACCAAGCTTGTTTTGAAAGTATTCAAACTTTACACGAGACAGAGGCTTGGTCAACACATCTGCAACCTTCTCATATGTGCCAACATGTTGAAGCTTTAAAACTCCTCTCTACACCATATCACGAATATAGTGATACCGAATTTCTATGTGCTTCGACTTATCATGGAACATAGGGTTCTCTGTTATCTTTATACAACTCTGGTTATCACATAGAATCACGGTTGCTTCCATCTCCAGATCAAATAGACATGTCAACAACTTCTGAAGCCATATGGCTTCACAACTGGCGGAACATGGAGCAATGTGTTCCACTTCTGTCGTGCTAAGAGAAATACTGGATTGCTTCCTGCTCTGCCATGAAGTCATGGCTAACCTTAGACTGAAACAACATCCTAAAGTGCTCTTTCTATCAAAAACACTTCCAGCCCAATCTGAATCAGTATAACAAACCAATCTAAAGTCATGATCTCCAATATAATAGAGACCAAAGTCCAACGTGCCCTTAAGGTAACTCATCACATCCTTTGCAGCTACAAGGTAAACACGTGTAGGTTATACCAGATACTAACTCAAGGTGTTCACAACAAAGCATATATCAAGGTATTCATCAGATACATCAATGAACCAATAATCTGTCTATACATAGTATCATCAACCAATTTTGACGAAGTATCAACCAGGAACTTCAAATTTGTTTCTATGGGCGTGTTCATGGATTTACATTCCAACATATCAAACCTCTTTAATATTTCAACCGCATACTTTCCTTGGTTAAGGAAAATCTTCTTTGGGCTCTGCCAAACTTCAAGACCTAAGAAATAATGCATCAGGCGTAGGTCTTTCACTCAAATTCTGCAATGAGCTTCTTCTTGCAATTTGTGATGAGCTTCATCTGTCAAGAGTAAATCATCCACATATAGCAGCAATATAACTGGTCCATCATCACAATCTTGAAGTAAATATTGGGATCAACTTTACTCTCGGTAAAGCCTAATCTCATMAAAAAACTATAAATCCTACCATACCAAGCTCTTGGAGCTTGCTTCAACTTCCAGACACGAGTTTTCTTATCCTAGACTTCGAAACCGATTTTTTTTTACATTACATTGTACCATCTTGGTACACTTGCTTCAACTCCAACTTAATATGCACAATCATTTTCTAGCTCTATGTGCTTTCTGCAAAGCACTATCTGTCTCACTACCTGAGAGTATGTYCTCTACTCTCTCTGTAATTGTTCCTCTCGAACTRGGATTYTGCACCTGCARYTGCTCTGAAGCTRAGAATGGTTGCTCCATTCTCAYTGTGATTGCTGAAATATGAGAGTAACTCCTCTACTCCATCACGACAACAACTCCATCTGAAACTGAGAGTGCCTCAATAACTTATACTAAAGGTAGCTCTTCTTCTTTCATGGAGGTAACTYTATSTGTTATYGTAGTCATGGAGGTAGCTCTTGTTCACAACAAAKCATATATCAAGGTATTCAKCAGATACATCAATGAACCAATAATCTGTCTATACATAGTATCATCAACCAATTCTGACGAAGTATCAACCAGGAACTTCAAATTTGTTTCTATGGGCGTGTTCATGGATTTACATTCCAACATATCAAACCTCTTTAATATTTCAACCGCATACTTTCCTTGGTTAAGGAAAATCTTCTTTGGGCTCTGCCAAACTTCAAGACCTAAGAAATAATGCATCAGGCATAGGTCTTTCACTCAAATTCTGCAATGAGCTTCTTCTTGCAATTTGTGATGAGCTTCATCTGTCAAATCCACATATAGCAGCAATATAACTGGTCCATCATCACAATCTTGAAGTAAATATTGGGATCAACTTTACTCTCGGTAAAGCCTAATCTCATCAAAAAACTATAAATCCTACCATACCAAGCTCTTGGAGCTTGCTTCAACTTCCAGACACAAGTTTTCTTATCCTAGACTTCGAAACCAATTTTTTTTTACATTACATTGTACCATCTTGGTACACTTGCTTCAACTCCAACTTAATATGCACAATCATTTTCTATCTCTATGTGCTTTCTGCAAAGCACTATCTGTCTCACTACCTGAGAGTATGTCCTCTACTCTCTCTGTAATTGTTCCTCTCGAACTGGGATTCTGCACCTGCAGCTACTCTGAAGCTGAGAATGGTTGCTCCATTCTCACTGTGATTGCTGAAATATGAGAGTAACTCCTCTACTCCATCACGACAACAACTCCATCTGAAACTGAGAGTGCCTCAATAACTTATACTAAAGGTAGCTCTTCTTCTTTCATGGATGTAACTCTATCTGTTATTGTAGTCATGCCTCCATGACCTGAATCATGTACTACACCAATTGGAACTGGAGATATCTCAATTCTCAAATATGGGGATTATTTCCCCCGAGTCTCATACTGCATTTGAATCATGGTTGTTCTGGTTATATTTATGAATACTGGAACTATTCTTTGATTTCTGGAGTAAGTGTCTCGTCATAGTCTTCTCCCTCTTGCTGGGAGAATCTTCTAAACACACATCAAGATTTGTACATCTGCAACATGCTTGATCTGTTAGATCAATCTTGGAAGTCAACACTAACTTCCCTTCTAGTCTCATGAAAAAATCCATATCTAGTCCTTCTGACTGGCTTCCTTCTCTGACACTGAAACAAGGGAATCTTCCCAGGAGATTTCATGTCTCATAGAGGTCTCTAAAGCTATGATCTAGTCTTCTCAACTTATGGCATCTATATGCCAGTCCTGAAAAAACTGTCTCCTTTTCCCATCTGATCCTCTCTAAGATTAGTCTCATTCCAAGTATTGATTTCTTCTGAGTCTACAAGGACTTCATCATCTCTACATGATATACTTGGTGTTGAATACCAAGTCTAAATATGAAAAGTTGAATCAAACTTCAAACGAATTATGCTTCCTGTCAAGGTGGCTTCATTATCCTTTGAACAAGTCTACCATGAGTTCTTGATCTAATGTTCGATCATCTTTGGAGCCTTTTGCTCCCTACAATCCATCTCCATATGAGATACTCTATATCTCAAAAGTAGTTTCTTCTTCATATTCTGAATGTATACGATCACGTATACGACTTGGATAGTCTGCTCCATGTCTCATTTAATATATTTCCTCTTGCAACCATCACTATAGCTTCCTTAGGGTTATCACATGTGACCCCAAGGTCAACAAAACAACATGCAAGAATAATACTCTTTTGATAATAATAATAATAAAACAATAACACAAATAATCGTCACACTAGCTCCTTTAGAGCTATCACTTGTGACCTGCTTGAAACAAAGATCAAAAGTAAGAAATACAATATGAAATGAGATCAACACTCTTCTAGTGTTGTGATCAAACAATCCTCCATGGTAACCTGGAACCAACACAAGAAGTTTCTCCTGGAGGAGATGTTAGTTGTATTTGGTAAATGATTACAATAAGCATTTATCTCAATATGCTCACATGCTACCAAGTATAATACTTTTCAAAGACTGCTACTTCAACTATAATGTTTATTTGTAATGAGGTAGTTATTAAACTTATCATGTGCAACTTTGAATTTTATCAACTTAATCAATCAAACCTAGAACCTGGAGTCTTGTCCTTAAGAATGAGTGTGTTGATTTTCTTCCAAGTCTCCTTCACTCAAGATGACAAGTGCTTTCTTCAGCCTGTCCTCTGTACTAAGACAATATGCTATCTTGACTGAAATATAAGTTAGATAATAAACTCTAATCTCAATCTAATACCTTGACTTTAATTTTGACCAAGGGTTAGTATGATGGTCATAACTTCAACATACAACCTAGATGTTCATAAGGTCAAAATAATGTCATAACAAATAGATGCATATCAAAATGATCAAACATGGAGTGTATTATTCCTCTGAATGTGCTGGATCTGAGATCCTTCTGGATCTATGACAAAAGATCCATTCTCCTGCAAGTACCCTTTAGAATAATAATATATTTTAAACATATTTAAGTACATACCTCTGACAATATCTTTCTAGGGTAAGGTGTACTAGGACAATAAGACAATAGTCCCAACACTTCACAAAAACTTTCATTGCCATTGGTACTACAACTGGTGTTGCGACTGGCATGAAGGCACTGGCACTGCAACTGATACTGCTACTGCAACTGCAACTGCAACTACAATTGGTACTTCAACTGTAATTGTAATTGGTACTGCAACTGCAACTGCAACTGGTATTGCAACTGCAACTTAGGGTTTTATGAGGAAACCCTAATTTTTCAACTTTCAATTTTTGGAATTCTGATCTAGGGACTAGATGTGCTAGGTTGAGGCGAGTAGGCTGGTGCAATCCGTTTTCAGAAAATCCAAATTTTACCCCTTGAAACTGAACCTATGCAAATTTGGACTGGTATTGGTTTTGGTTTCTTGGTTTTCTGGTACCCGCCAAAACTAGGGTTTCTCTTTTCGGAGGCTCTGGCCATTGAAAAGGTGCGCTCAAGCTGCCAATGAGTTCACTAGGCTAGGGCACACTTCCCTAGATGGTTTTTAGGCTAAAATTCCCTTCTAACAAAAAACCCTAATTTTCTTGTACGTTAACAATGACATTTTTGGTTACCCAGTGAAAGGTGCTCTACTTAGTTTAGCTCTGAAACCATGTTAAATTTAGAGCTGCTATTAAGTTCTTTTCAATTTACCAGACAATAATAGCATAAGCAAGATCACTGAGAGAAACACAATCACAAGGTACACAACAGTTTATCATGGGAAACCCTAATGGGGGAGAAAACCCAAGAAAAACTTCCTTAATATAGATTGCCAATACAATGCCAAGATAAAAGACAAGACCACGAAGAATAACCAAGACTAAGCATGCGCCTCTCTCTCCTTCTTCTAGCAACTGCAACTATCTCCAAAACTTGCACACTAGATGAGTGACTAAGTGTGTGAGAGAATGAGGCATCACCCTCTCTTATTTATACTAGCTGATCGACGCTAGGGTTGTGTCTCTTCACCATGGTGGGCTGACTTCTTCAACTAGTGGCTAAAACCACTTTAATTAGCCCTAGGGGTGGACTTCTCAATTAGCATCATTTGACTAGGGTTTTACCAATCCACAAAAGGGAATTTGGTCATACATAAGTCCCGACATGATCAATCCACAAAAGGGGATTGATCTATAAGATAATAACTTAATTACAATTAGAATATTCTTCGCAGTTACAATGTTAAAAAAAAAACAATAGAAGGAATTCCTTTCAAATTGCAATTACTTGAAAAGAAAAAGAGAAAGTATATAATTTTGTTGGCGTGTTTTCAAAAGTAGCTTAGGAAAGTTGTTTGGTTTCATATTGCAAGAACTTCAGTTCATCATTTGGCATTGTTTTCCATTTCATTGAAAATAAAATTAAGATTGCATGTTGTTGAGTGCTTAGTTTTCATATAAACTCCCATCCCTGCTTTAGCTAGCTTTCATAAAAAAGGAATTATTGCATTGCATCATTCTCTACACCTTTGTCAAGTCCTTTACACATCATCCATTTCACTACCACACCCTTGAGTAAACCAACAAGCACAAAATCAAGCACTTAATAAAAATTATCTAGTAACTTTTCATTTTTGGGCTTGTACATCAACGATATATCATGATAGAGCTTTGGAATAGGTTGTGAAGTGAACTCTCCAAAGCAACTAAAACCAACTTAGAATCTTGCGATAGGGAGAGAAAATCCAATTTTTGTATAAGCATAGCCGGGACCCCCCTCTCACATAGGGGTTAAACACGAGGTCGTGTGCGAGAGAGAAACATAGATTATCCCTTCGAGGCTTAACCAAACGTAGTAGAACATTTGTATATTAGGGGTTCTTCTTGAGAATTGACTGTTTTCATATGGTCTCGGAACTTCGTGAATCCCGAATCTGTTTGGGGTCCTCTGGAGATTTTTCCGATCCTCATGTTCTCAGTCCTCCTGGAGAATTTCGGACTTGATTTCTTGCCCATACTTTCGATCCCGACTGTCGATTGTACTCGCCTGGAGGATGAATGCGAGTTGGTAACCTTAGTGGCCATAATTATTAGGGTGTATACACAAGGTGACGATGAAGGGGAGTCTTCACTGTACCTGGGTTAGACGTTGATCAAACTCACTTGGGCTCCTTGGAGGGTCATCCACAACTCTCGTCGTAAGGGGACTTGCACCAGGGCGTTGGATTTCATCACCAACTAGTACGTTCATTGTGAGAAGTTATTGGTTTGCTTGGTTTTCTTCTTAGATTTTCTAGCATGTGTTCTTTCATTTCTTAGTGGAACTTAGGGTTGAGTCTATATCTATGGCATTGGTTCCTCAAAATACCAACGCAAGGATCCCTTTTCTAGGGATGTTGTTTATTTCTCCTTCTACGAGACACATTGGTCCACCTTACATCGCCACTTTGACTCTTCCTGGTCTAACGATTGGGTTACCGGTTTGGTTATTTTCCACTCCAGTGAATGTCAATGTTCCTAGTGCTTCATTTGTAAACACTCCACCCCCAGATCATCAAACTCATGTTAATCCTCCACCTTCTTCGCCCGTAGGGTCTTCATCCCCTTCTTCCTCATGTTTTTTTATTATGGATAATATAATAAAATTTCTTAGCTCATATGTTTTGAATATGGTCAATATAACAATACCTTTAAGAAATTATTTATGTTTCATTCAATGTAACTTGTATTTACTTTTTTATTATTAAAAGGAAAAAATTGTTAAAAAGTGTCGTTGAATTTTTAAAGTATATTGTGATATTTTCATGGCATTATGTATTACCTTATGCTTTGCGTGATAATAACATTTAAAAAGTAAACATTTAAGGGTTGATTTTATGATTTTGTTTACAGTAATGATGAGGTCTTTTACCACATTATAAAAATATGTCATTTTAATACCCCAATTTTTGGTAGCAGTACTTTTCAATTTGATGGTTGATTTTGAGGTTTTGGTTTTAATGGTACCAAGTGATAAAAATATGATTTCAAATGTTCTCAAAATTTAACGTTTTGAAAAGAAAAATAAAATAAAAAACATCTTTTTTGTTTTTAGGTGCTTATTTTAAGGTTTTTCTGAGCTACTGTCTAAGTTTTGAAGGCCATGTTTGAAAAATGTTGCAATTTTGACCCCGTTTTAAAAAATGGTGCTACTGGTAGCACCACTTTTTGATTTGGGGGTTGATTTTGATGTTTTTTATACAAAAATTATGGGTTTTTTGGGCCAGAGTTCTCGTTTTGAGGTCACAGTTCTCATTAAGTTGGTGACTATGTTAATGATGTTCATTATACATGAGCTAATGAGTCAAAATACCCTCAACAAGCTCAAATAAAGGCATGAAATGTTTTCCAATGTGCACCACCTCCCTCAACAAGTGGAACAACCTCCTCAAAGGCCTCAATGACCTCCTCCAAATGTGAAAACAAGTGGGCAAAAAATCAATGATAATCTTCTTGTGATAGATTTCAAAAGCACCATAACTTTGTCATTTTTTCCTGAATTTCTATTATGACCATATTTCATAAATCCCACGACCCTTCTACATCTAATGAATTTGATCTGGTGGAATTGTCAACATTTTGTTAAAATATAACTGATCCTAAAGCTACTTACCCTCAAAATATGTATTAAAATCTCCTCAAGTAGACGTCCTCATCAAAAGTGAGATAGACATGTTCAACATATAATAGATTCCCTCATATAGGGAGGTTGAACTCATAAATATAATATAAGATATCCTCAGAATGTTTCATAGATCCCTCACACATGTGATCCAACAACAACAAAGGGCCATCCCCTAAAAAATGCAGGTAGAGACCCTCAAATCATGGTAAGGTACTCCTCTAATGAGGAAATGTATAGAATAAGCCAACATCTAGCCTCAAATATAGGGACATCCACACATGCGAGGTAAATAAAGTCCAAAAGAGGGGACATTCAGTCAATCAAGCTCCAACATGCAAGTGTGAGGTCTCCAAGGTAGGAATACATCCCCATATCATGTAAGTGACATCCACAAATGATGGACTGACCCTCTCCAAGTCAAAACAAAGCCACATGTGCTCAAATGGATAGTAGGAACGTCCTCCAAATGGGTTGACCCTCTCCTAAAGTGAAAAATAGTTAAAAAGGTGATGAAAGTTAAGGGCATTCAATGATCTTCAACATAGCATGTCAAGAGGAGATATGTGCATGTAAAAATAGTCCCAAAGTGCCTCTAATTATGTGACCAATGCCTTGGGATACATATGTTGCCTCAATATATGTGGAACTACCACACAAATTGTGAAATTGCATGAGCAACTATAGAATCAAATCTAAGAGTCCAAGGCCAAAGAGTGCCAAATACACAAGAGGGGGGGTCCATGCTTAGGCATAAGATAAGTGTGCTTGTATAGGCATGACAACCACTACAACACGAGCAACACTGTTACGTAGAAATGAGTGAGTGAGACTAGAGGTTTCCCTAGATCATGTGTCCTAATGGGTCCATCTCAAGACCCCCGTGTACCTATCTAGGCTATAAATGACCAACATAGACTATCCTAAAAAAGGATACTAGGAGGACGGGCCATGATCAATCACAGAGGGGCTAAAAATACCACCTAGGTCAAACAATTTTACATAGATAATCTAAGCATGGCCCAATACAATACACGAATAAAACAATGATCACATTTTTGGCTCATCAATTTATTTGTGATTAGAATCACAAGTGAAAAAATATCCTTTGGTTACCCCTACATGTCAGAGGGTAACATGGCATATTTTTGTAAAATGTCTATATTGCAAGGAGGTGTGGAATGAAGCTCTCAAGTTACCAAATGATAGCAATAAATGGGAAATAGATTCTTGGATAGAATGTTCTAAGAACTAGTTTAATGAGAAATCTTAAATACTCATAAAGCATTGCCTTGTTTTGTTTTATGGGGTCTATGGCTTACTAGAAATTACCACATGATTTTTCAAAGAAAATATATCCTACCCGTATAGGTGGTTCATCATAATAGATATGGATATGGAGGGTCTTGGAAGCCTAAAAATACTAAATCTCAAAGAACCCTAAATAAGCATGAAATCAAATTTTTAATTGCCTTGGGTTTTTTTGATGAGGCTGATCAACGAACTCCGGGTATGTGTGGTGTTAGTGGTGTTTTATATTTAGAGGAAAATAATTATATATCTTTGAATTATGTAGTAGGATGGGGAACACATAATAGAGTTGAATTATATGCTCTGTGGTTACTTGTGAAATGTGTTGCAAATTGAGGAATTGATAATTTACAAGTCTTGGGAGATTCAAAACTACTCATGGATTGGGCAAATGGAAAATGTCAAAATGAGATCCGGTGTTTAATCCAATTATGAACAAGATTCTCAAGGTAAATCAAAAGTTTACTCATATCAATTTCACTCACATTTATAGAGAATTCAATTCTCAAGTCGTATGATTATCTAAAGAAGCCTTATCTATGCAAGAAGGGATGTTATCTGAACAATTGTTCATGGATGAAGAACTCTTTTTGGAAAATGTTCTTTTTTTTTATATCAATATTCTGATAAGAGATCTATTATGATAGGTCCACTATAATTGGGTACAATATAGGGAGTTAGTTTGTCGATATTATGGCATGTAAAGACAATGTTTTGTATGAAAATATTGTTTTGGTGCTTTAAAGCATAATAGGAGGCCCATATAAGCCCAAAATGACTATAACAAGTAGTCATAGGATCAACTAAAAAATGTTAGGTTTATCTTCTTTTTTTTCTCAGAAGATGGCAAAGTCCTTTGACGCTTGGAAAGTGTCGTTAAAACAAGACAATGTTTATTATGGTTTGAGATTTGAAAAATCAAATACGAAGTTTTTTTTCATGGAAAAACAAAAGTCTATTGTTTGTAAATCACTTGAATAACACATGGTCTAGGACATTTAACCTCCTCAAGAGGGTATCAAAATTTTTGGTCCTACCCTTCTTTATTAATCCTAGAGAGAGAGGAGTTGGGCTTGACAATTACAGGGATAAAGTGATGTAGGAGCATTGTCAGCAAAGCACATGTGGAGAGACAACTCAGCGCCCTAGCGTGCCTCTTGAATTATTTTGGAATCTTAAATGTCGACGTTTCCTATAAATATTTTTTTAACGGATGATTAAAGAAGATCAAAACGATTGGAAGCTGAATGATCACAGGAGATCTGGGAGTTTCGATCTTAGAATTTAATGTAACGCAACTTAAGTGGTAGTTAGTTTTTTTTCTTCAAGAAGATAGGTAATCAGAGGGAACCCTAGGAGCCTTATGGTATAAGTAGAGGTGTTGTACACCCAAACGAGGCTACTGCAAATTAGTAGGAGATTGATGTGACTTAGTTGTGGTTGAGTTTAGTTGTTGTTGTTTATCATAGCTGTAGCCATTTACATTTGAATGAATATAACATAGGGATATTGATCCAATGTGTGGTTTTGTTGTTGCTTATATATTTTCCGTTATTATGTGTTTTCATGAATGAATGAGTTATACTGTTGAATGTAAGAAACTGTGAAGCATTAGATAAGTTTCAATTGTTTCTCTTCTTTGAGTTCATGAAAGGTGTGCATATTGTCTGCAAGGAGTGCGTTGACAGAGTCTGTTTCGACTCAGAATCTCAGAAGAGATAGCGTGAAACTTCCATTTGAAAAGAGTGCAAAGGGGACTGTTGCAAGGTGTGCACAGTCTCCTGCAAGAAGCTAAGTCTTGCATGAGAATCTGTTGCAAGGAGTGCACAGGTTCGAAAATCGACTAAGTGTCGAAGAAAACCCTCAAGGGAGTTGAAGGTTAGGAGAAAGGACAAGTTCTAGAAAATTGGCGAGAAAATCCTTCAAGAAGGAGAAGTTTTTAATATTTTGCAAGTCGAATGATCAAGATCCGTTCCAGGGAAGTGGAATCGTTCAAGACTGTTGGATCTGGGTAAAGTACATGAACTTTAGATCTCTTTGTGTGCACAAGATTAAGGATTCATCGGAGTCCCGTAGTGGTTAGGGACCGCCCATCATCTATAGGGACGAGTGGCGAAAGATCTGCAACTTTGGAGCAGAATCACTCTGGGAGTTTTGTAGACAAGGAAAGAGCGAAATCGTTGGAGCTCTGAAAGCTGGAGTATATCCTGGCCGTTGGTCGCCAGGAGATACATGTCAACATATTTGAAACTCCAGATAAAGGTCTCTCTGGGAGATTTCAGTTGTGAAGTGTGAAAAACCCCCAAAGCTCCGAAGAGCAGAGTAAATCGCAACCGTCTGTTGTGAAGGACGCGTGGTGAGAGATCTAAAAGTTCAGAGGTTTAACACTCTGGGAGGAAGCGGATGAGCAAAGTTGAAGAACTGCCGAAGTCAACATGAAGCGAAGTTGATATGGACTGTTAGATCCAGAAGGACACGCGACATTAATCTGTGTACTCTGGGAGAAGAGTACTCCAGAGGAAAACAAGAGCAGTGAAACCAAATCCCCTGAAGCCCAAAGCTGCAGAGTACATCCAAGTTGTCCATCAGTTGGAGATATGTGGCAAGAGATCCTGTGTTCCGGAGCAGAATCACTCCAGGAGAAAGTGGATTTTGTTTGAGTCAAAAGGCTTGGAGGTCGGAGTGTCGGAATCCATCCAGACTGTCCATTGGAGGAGGATAGGTGTCAGCAGATCGTGAACTTCGATGGTTCGTCACTACGAAGGATTCACATGGTGGTTGTTCGAAAATCGTAGGATCCCAAAGTCGTCATGGGCCATAGAACTTCTGTGGAGAGCGTGAATCGTTGATTCGCAAGGGGACACGTGGAGAACGAAGGTTTACTTCGGGGAAAAGTCACTCTGGAGGAAAGTGAAAGGTGAGAGCATAAGAACTCCTGAAGCACGAAGTTCCAGAGTAGATTGCAACCATTGGTTGTGAAAAGAACGTGAGTCATAGATCTGGTGCGAGTGTGTGGTTAAGCTCATAGTTTTTGGCCAGCGTCACGTGGAGGACTCTGCAGGTACTCAAAAACTCCCGAAAAGGGGATTTCTAACACGAGAAGTAGGACTTTCACCTATGGATAAACTAGAAGAGGTTCAAGACGAGCCTGTGAGTTGATTCAGCTCGCTGAAGTCGATCGATCCTTGACTGGGAGGTCGCACAGCCCCAAGGGACAGTAGGGGGTCTGCATCAAGTGGTATTAGAGCTCAAAGAACTCAAAGTTGTACTCTGTGTGAGAGAAAAGGTCAGCACAATGCTGCCTATGAGACGAATAGAACCACATGTAGAAAATAGAGCCGTTGAAAGAGAAATGAGAGAATTGCGCGCAAGGTTGGATGTGATGGAGACAACACAAAGGAGAGCACCTGATGCTGGAGAAGTCAATGAGGCAGAAAGCGAAGAAACAAAGATTGAAGAAGCTGCAGGGGAAGATGCTGCTGAAGAACGCTTGCTGAAAGTTGTTGTGAAGCTGGGAGCTAGAGAATAGATAGACATTCCGATGTATGAAGGAAATTTGGATGTTGAAGAGCTGTTGGACTAGATAAGGTCCATGGACAAGTACTTTGACTATGAATATGTCGATGAGGAGAAGAAGGTGAGACATGCTGTCACCAAGTTGAAAGGACATACAACACTGTGGTGGGATGAACTACAAGCTGACAGATGAGGCAAAGGTAAGCAAAAAATTAAGAGTTGGGACATAATGGTAGCCAAGTTGAAGGCTAAGTTCATGCCCAAGGATTATCTGATAAATCTGTTCAAGAAGATGCAGAACCTGAGACAGAAAGGAATGACAGTGAAAGAGTACACAAAGGAGTTGTACAAGTTGAACATTAGGGCTAGACAGAGAGAGATGAAGAAAATATTGCTAGGTATATCAATGGCCTAAGATATGAAATCCAAGACAAAATCAACATGATGATAGTGAGGAAAGTAGAGGATGCTTATCAGATTGCACTGAAGGCAGAGGAGAAGTTGGCCAGAAAAAAAAACTAGCGAAGCAAAGGAAGAAGCCCAAACAGAGGTAAAGGAGTTGCCCATGATAAGGCACAAAAGCCCAAGGGTGAGAATGAGAAAACCCATAGTCACTCAGAAAGAGGAGGAACTCCAGAGGGAGACAATGCTCCATAAATTCTTTTTCCAGAGGAAGAGGAAGAAGTAGAGGAGGAGAGGTGAAGTTCTATGCCTGTGGAAAGACATGATACATGTCTTGGGAATGCCCCGAGAGAAAGAAAGAAGGAGGGGAAGGTCACATTTCAGAAGCACAAAAAAGGAATGTTGAAGCAGAAGGTGTAGAAGATGGAAGATCTCTGATATAGAAAAAGGTTCTATTGAAGCCAGAGTCGGAGGTTGAAAAGTCAGTGCAGAGGAATAGTTTATTCAGGACTGCTTATAAGACTAAAGATAGAATATGCAAGGTGATAATTGACAACGGGAGCACTGATAATCTAGTATCCACAGAGATAGTGGAGAAATTGGAGCCGGAGACAACTGCACATCCAAATCCATATAAATTCTCATGGTTGCAGAAAGGACACCGGGTAATGGTATCTAAACAATGCCTTTAAAATAGGAGGATATAGAGATGAAATTATGTGTGATGTGATTCCTATGGATGTATGTCATGTTTTGTTGGGGAGACCATGGTAGTTTGACAGGAATTCCATTCATGATGGGAGGAAAAATACTTATACTTTGGAGAAGAATGGTAGAACACACATGTTGTTGCCAATAGATGAGAAGAAAGTAAAGGAAGAAGCCAACACAAATATACTTCTCATGAGTGGGAAGGAACTCTTAAGTGAAGTAAAGAAGGAACAAGAGATGCAGTTTGTTGTGGTGAGGAAACCCAGAGTTGTCCTTACAAGTACTTCTATGGGTGATTTTCCTGAGGAAGTTCATGAGCTGTTAGAGAATTTTGATGACATAGTATTGGATGAGCTACCTTGCTCATTGCCACCCATTAGAAGTATCAACCATCACATTGATCTAATACCAGGAGCAAGTCTGTCGAATAAAGCAGCATACAGGTTGACACCTCAAGAGAATGAGGAGGTGAAAAGACAAGTCCATGATTTATTGGACAAGGGTTTGGTCAGGGAAAGCTTGAGTCCATGCGTAGTACCAACTATGTTGAGTCCAAAGAAGGATGGAGGATGGAGAATGTGTACAAACTCAAGAGCCATAAACAAGATCACCATCAGGTATAGATTTCCTTTGCCAAGGATGGGTGACTTAATGGATTATTTAAGTGGAGACTTTTTTTTTTCAAAGATAGATTTGAAAAGTGGATATCACCAGATAAGGATGAGATAAGGTGATGAGTGGAAAGCAACCTTTAAGACAAATGAAGGGTTGTATGAGTGGCTCATTATTCCATTTGTCTTAACAAATGCCCCAAGTACTTTTATGAGACTAGTGAATGAAGTATTGAAGGATTTCATTGGTAAGTTTGTGATTGTATATTTGGATGATATATTGGTCTTCAGTAAAACTGAAGAAGAGCATTTGAGACATCTGACATTGGTGATGAGGAGAATGCAACATGAGAAGTTGTTGATAAATCTGAAGAAGTCCTGTTTTATGAAGACATAACTCATTTAATTGGGTTTTGTGATCTCTTCAAATGAATTGAAGATGGATCAATAGAAAGTGAGAGAAATCAAAGAATGCCCATCGCCAAGGAGTATATTTGAGGTGAGGAGCTTCCATGGATTAGCAAGTTTCTATAGGAAGTTCATTAGAAATTTCACTTGAATTTGTGCACTAATATTAGATACAATGAAGAAGAGGCACAAGTATTTTAAGTGGACATAATAAGTTGAGAAAAGTTTCAAGATATTGAAGGAGAAGATAACACAACAACCAATTCTGGTCTTTCCAAATTTCGGAAAGACATTTCAAGTAAGGTGTGATGCGAGTGGAGTTGCAATTGGAGTAGTTTTGAGCCAAGATAATGGGCTTGTCGCATATTTCAGTGAGAATTTGAATGACACTAAGAAGAAGTACTCCACATATGATAATGAATTTTATGCAATAATTCAAGCCTTGAAGAAATGGAGGCACTACCTTGTTCCAATAGAATTTGTTTTGTATAGTGATAATCAGGCTTTACAATTCATAACCAGACAGGAGAAGTTAAATCAAAGACATGCTAAGTGGATAGAGTTTATGCAAAATTTCACTTTTGTCATTAAACATATTTATGGTAATAGTAATAAATTTGCTGATACATTGAGAAGGAGATGTCTGATTCTACAGGAATTTCAGGTCAAGACCTTAGGGTTTAAACACCTTAAGGAGATGTATTGTGATGATCCAAATTTCAAAGAAGCATATGAAGCATGTGGAAATCCTGTGCTCAGAGACAAAAGTCAATGGATAGAGTATATGATTCAAGATGGATTCTTGTTTAAAGGTTGCCAGTTGTGCATACAAAAGTGTTCAATGAGAGAAAATCTGTTGAAGGAAAAACATAGTGGAGGCCTAGCATGACATTTTGGCCATGACAAGACACTTGCACAATTGAGCATTTCATACTATTGGCCAGGTATGAAAGCATAGGTGAAGAAGTTTGTAAACAAATGTAAGATTTGCTAGTATGCAAAAGGAAAGAAACAAAACACTGGATTGTATCAACCATTGCCTATTCCAGATAGGCCTTGGGATGCAATAAGCATGGATTTTGTGTTTTGATTGCCACAGACACAAAGAGGAAGTGATTCCATATTTGTGGTAGTGGATAGATTTTCAAAGATGGCACACTTTATCCCATGCCAGAAGACTAATGATGCAACACACATTATAAATTTGTTTTTCAAGGAAGTTGTGAAACTTCATGGAATGCCCAAGAGTATTGTCTCAGATAGGGACACTAAATTTGTTGGTCATTTTTGGAGAACATTATGGAAGAATATGGGGAAAAAACTATCTTTTAGTTAAACATATCACCCTCAAACAGATGGAAAGACTGAGGTGGTAAATCGAAGCTTTGGAAATTTGTTGAGAAGTTTGGTCACTAAACATCATAGCCAGTGGGATCAAATTATGTCACAAGCAGAGTTTACATACAATGACTCAGTGAACAGAAGTACAGGAAATAGTCCATTCCAAATAGTGTACAGAATGAAGCCAAGAGGAGTATCAGAATTGAGAGATCTCAAGCAGAGTGAATTCAAAAGCGTGGGAGGAGAATACTTTGTTGCAGAAATGCAGAAGCTTCATAATCAGATCAAGGAACAGTTGCAGAACAATAATGTAGAGTATAAACGCAGAGTTGATTAACACAATAGAGAACTTCAATTTGAAGTAGGAGATCGAGTTTTAGCACACTTGAGGAAGGAAAGGTTACCAAGGGGAACATATAACAAACTGAAGCTGAAGAATATTGGACCATGCAAGATCCTAAGAAAATTTGGTGCCAATGCATATGAGATAGAGTTGCCAAAGGATGTGGATATATCGCCCATATTTGACGTTTCAGACCTGTACCCTTACAGGGAAGATGGCACAAAAGAATCAGAAGATCAGAAAGAGATTCAGTAGGAGAAGCATATGCCTATAGCAGAAAACCCACAGATGGAGAAGATCATTGGTCAAAGGATTGGTAAGAATACCATGAGAAAGAATTATTTGGAGTATTTGGTAAAGTGGAAAGTACGCCTAATATAAGATGTCAATTAGGTAAATGAAGTTGATATCCATAAGCATGGGAAGTCAGTGCAAGAACTCATGGACACGAGTCCATGAATTTTTGTCCATGGGAATATGATGCAGGAGCATCGTGATCAAAGCACACGTGGAGAGACAACTCAATGCCCTAGCGCACCTCTTGAATTATTTTGGAATCTTAAACGCTAGCATTTCACGTAAATCTTTTTTGAACGTATGATTAAAGAAAATCAAAATGCTTGGAAGTTGAACGATCGCGTGGGATCTGGGAGTTTCACTCTTAGACTTTAATGTAATAGAAATTAAGTGGTAGTTAGTTCTTTTTCTTCGAGAAGATAGGTAATCGGATGGAACCCTAGGAGCCCTCTGGTATAAGTAGAGGTGTTGTACGCCCGAATGAGGCTACTACAAATTAGTAGGAGATTGTTGTGATTTAGTTGTGGTTAAGTTTAGTTGTTGTTGTTTATCATAGTTGTAGCCATTTACATTTGAATGAATATAACAGAGGGATATTGATCCAATGTGTGGTTTTGTTGTTGCTTAGATCTTCTCTGTTATTCATTGTTTTCATGAATGAATGAGTTATACTGTTGAATGTAAGAAACTGTGAAGCATTAGATAAGTTTCAATTGTTTCTCTTCTTTGAGTTCATGCAAGGTGTGCATATTTTCCGCAAGGAGTGCATTGATAGAGTCTGTTTCAACTCAGAAGCTCAGAAGAGATAGTGTGAAACTTCCATTTTTAAAGATTGCAAAGGGACTGTTGCAAGGTGTGCATAGTCACCCGTAAGAAGCTAAGTCTTGTGTGAGAATATGTTGCAAGGAGTGCACAGGTTTGAAAATTGACTAAGTGTCGAAGAAAACCCTCAAGGGAGTTGAAGGTTCAGAGAAAGGACAAGTTCCAAAAAATCAGTGGGAAAATCCTCCAAGAAGGAGAAGTTTTTAATAATTTGCAAGTCAAATGATCCAGATCCATTCCAGGGCAGCAGAATCATTCCAGACCATTAGATCTGGGTAAAGTGTACTAAATTTAGATCTCTTTATGTGCACAGGAGTAAGGATTCGCTGGAGTCCTGAATTGGTTAGGGACCGTCCATCATCCAGACGGATAGGTGGTGAAATATCTGCAACTCCAGAGTAGAAGCACTCCGAGATTTTTGTAGACAAGGAAAGAGAAAAACCGTCTGAGCTCCGAAAGTCAGAGTAGATCCTAGTTGTTGATTGCCAGGAGATACGTGTCAACAGATCTGAAACTCCAGAGAAAGGTCACTCTGAGAGATTTCAGTCGTGGAGTGTGAAAAACTCCCAAAGCTCCGAAGAGCGGAGTAAATCGCAACCGTCCATTGCGAAGGACACGTGGAGATAGATCTGAAAGTCCAGAGGTTTAACACTCCGGGAGGAAGTGGGTGAGCGAAGTTGAAGAACTCCCGAAGTCAACAGGGAGTGTAGTTGATTTGGACCGTTAGATCCAGAAGGACATGTGGAGGGAATCTATGTACTCCAGGAGAAGAGTACTCCGGAGGAAAACAAGAGCAGTGGAGCCAAATCCCCCGAAGCCCGAAGCTGCGGAGTAGATCCGAGCCATCCATCGGTCGAAGATATGTGGTTGGAGATCCTGCATTCTAGAGTAGAAGGATCCCAGGAGAAAGCAAATTTCGTTGGTGTCAAAACGCCTGGAGGTCGGAGCGGCAGAATCCATCCCGACCATCCATCGGAGTTGGACAGGTGTTAGCAGATCACAAACTCCGGAGGATTCACATGGTGGTTGTTCGAAAATCACCGTAGCGTCACAGCCTGAAGTCGCTATGGGTCGTAGATATTCTGTGGAGAGCGTGAACTGTTTATTTGCAAGGGGACACATGGAGAGCAGAGGTTTACTCTAGGGAAAAGTCACTTCGAAGGAATCTTGAAAGGTGAGAGCACGATAACTCCCGAAGCGCAAAGTTTCAGAGTAGATCTCAACCGTTGGTTGTGAAAAGAATGCGGGCCATAGATCTTGTCCGAGTGTGTGGTTAAGCTCACGGGTTTTGGCCAAGGTCACGTGGAGGACTCTGCAGGTACTCAAAAACTCTTGAAAAGGGGATTTCACACCCAAGAAGCAGGACTTTGATCTGTGGATAAACTAGAAGAGGTTCGACATGAGCCTCTGAGCTGGTTCAACTCATCGAAGTTGATCGATCCTTGACCGAGAGGTCACACAACCTCGAGGGAGAGTATGGGGGTCTGCATGAAGTGGTATCGGAGCTCAAAGAAACCAAAGTTGTACTCTATGTGAGAGAAAAGGTCAGCACAATGTCGTCTAGGAGACAAATAGAACCGCTTGTAGCAAATTGAGTTGTCAAAAGAGAAACGAGAGAATTGCGCGCAAGGCTAGATGCGGTGGAGACAACACAAAGGAGAGCACATGGTGTTGGAGACGTCAGTCAGGAAGAAAGTGAAGAAATAGAGATTAAAGAAGTTGCAGGGGAAGATGTTGTCAAAGAACCCTTGCTGAAAGGTATTGTGAAGCTGGGAGTTAGAGCAAAGATAGACATCCTGATGTATGAAGGCAATTTGGATGTTGAAGAGATGTTGGACTGGATAAGGTGCATGGACAAGTACTTTGAGTATGAAGATGTTAATGAGGAGAAGAAGGTGAGACATGTTGTCACTGGGTTGAAAGGACATGCAACATTGTGGTGGGATGAACTACAAGCTGACAAACGAGGCAAAGGTAAGCAAAAAATTAAGAGTTGGGATATAATGGTAGCCAAGCTGAAGGCTAAGTTCATGCCCAAGGATTATCAGATAAATCTGTTTAGGAAGATGCAGAGCCTGAGACATAAAGGAATGACAATGATAGAATACACAGAAGAGTTTTACAAGCTGAACATTAGGGCTGGACAGAGAGAGAGAAATGAAGAAAATATTGCTAGGTATATATCAATGGTATGGGATATGAAATTGAGGTTGAAATCAACATGATGACATCGAGGACAGTAGAGGATGCTTATCGGATTGCACTGAAGGCAGAGGAGAACTTGCCTAGAAAACAAAACCAACAAAGCGAAGGCAGAAGCCCAAACAAAGGTAAAGGAGTTGCCCATGATAAGGAACAGAAGCCCAAGGGTGAGAATGAGAAAATCCACAGTCACTCAGAAAGAGGAGGAAGCTCCAGAGGGAGATAGTCTGGTGGAAGAAATTATTTTTCCAGAGGAAGAGGAAGAAGCAGAGGAGGAGAGGTAAAGTGTTATGCCTATGGAAAGACATGACACATGTCTTGGGAATTCCCTGAGAGAAATAAAGGAGGGGAAGCTCACATTTCAGAAGCACATAAAAGGAATGTTGAAGCAGAAGGTGCAGAAGATGGAAGATATCTGATCTTGAAAAAGGTTCTCTTGAAGCCAGATCCGGAGGTTGAAAAGCCAGTGCAAAGGAACAATTTCTTCATGATTGGTTGAAAGACTAAATATAGAGTATGCAAAGTGATAATTGACAGTGGGAGCACTGATAATCTAGTATCCACAAAGATGGTGGAGAAATTGGAGCTAGATACAACTACACATCCAGATCCATATAAAGTCTCATGGTTGCAAAAAGGACACCAGGTAATGGTATATAAACAAAGCCTGATTGAATTTAAAATAGGAGGATATAGAGATGAAATTCTGTGTGATGTGATTCCCATGGATGTATGTCATGTTTTGTTAGGGAGACCATGATAGTTTGACATGAATATCATTCATGATGGGAGGAAAAATACTTATACTTTGGAGAAGAATGGTAGAACACACATGTTGCTGCTAATAGAGGACAAGAAAGTAAAGGAAGAAGTCATCACAAGTATACTTCTCATGAGTGGGAAGGAACTCTTGAGTGAAGTAAAGAAGGAACAAGAGATGCAGTTTGTTGTGGTGAGGAAACCCAAAGTTGTCCTTACAAGTACTTCCTTGGATGATTTGCCTGAGGAAGTTCAATAGTTGTTAGAGAATTTTGCTGACATAGTAGTGGATGAGCTACCTTGCTCATTGCCACCCATTAGAATTATCATACATCACATTGATCTAATACCAGGACCAAGTCTGCTGAACAAAGTAGCATACAGGTTGACACCTCAAGAGAATGAGGAGGTGAAAAGACAAGTCCATGATTTATTGGACAAGGGTTTGGTCAGGGAAAGCTTGAGTCCATGCACTGTACCAACTGTGTCGAGTCCAAAGAAGGATGGAGGATGGAGAATGTGTAGAGACTGAAGAGCCATAAACAAGATCACCTTCATGAATAGATTTACTTTGCCAAGGATGGATGACTTAATGGATTGTTTAAGTGGAGCAATTTTTTTTTCAAAGATAGATTTGAAAAGTGGATATCACCAGATAAGGATGAGGGAAGGTGATGAGTGGAAAACAACCTTTAGGACAAATGAAGGGTTGTATGAGTGGCTTGTTATGCCATTTGGCTTAATAAATTCCCGAAGTACTTTTATGAGTCTAGTGAATGAAGTATTGAATGATTTCATTGGTAAGTTTGTGATTATATATCTGGATGATATATTGGTCTTCAATAAAACTGAAGAAGAGCATTTGAGACATCTGACATTGGTGATGAGGAGACTACAGCAGGAGAAGTTGTTGATAAATCTGAAGAAGTCCTCTTTTATGAAGACAAAACTCATTTACTTGGGTTTTGTGATCTCTTCAAATGAATTGAAGATGGATCCAGAGAAAGTGAGAGCAATGAAAGAATGGCCATCGCCAAGGAGTATATTTGAGGTGAGGAGCTTCCATGGATTAGCAAGTTTCTATAGGAAGTTCATTAGACATTTCAGTGGAATTTGTGCACCAATATTGGATACAGTGAAGAAGAGGCACGAGTCTTTTAAGTGGACAGAAGAAGCTGAGAAAAGTTTCAAGATATTGAAGGAGAAGATAACAGAACAACCAATTCCGGTCTTGCTGAATTTCAGAAAGACATTTCAAGTAAGCTGTGATGCGAGTGGAGTTGCAATTGGAGCAGTTTTGATGATAATAGGCATGTCGCATATTTTAGTGAGAAATTGAATGACACTAAGAAGAAGTACTCCACGTATGATAAGGAATTTTATGTAATAATTCAAGCCTTGAAGAAATGGAGGCACTACCTTGTTCCAAAAGAATTTATTTTGTATAGCGATAACCGGGCTTTACAATTCATAATGAGACAAGAGAAGTTAAATTAAAGACATGCTAAGTGGATAGAGTTTATGCGAAATTTCACTTTTGTCATTAAACATATTTCTGGTAATTTTAACAAAGTTGCTGATGCATTGAGAATGAGATGTCTGATTCTGCAGGAATTTCAGGTCAAGACCTTAGGGTTTGAACACCTTAAGGAGATGTATTGCGATGATCCAGATTTCAAAGAAGCATATGAAGCATGTGAAAATCTTGTGCCGAGAGACATAAGTCAGTGGACATAGTATATGATTCAAGATGGATTGTTGTTTAAAGGTTGCCAGTTGTGCATACCAAAGTGTTCAACGAGATAAAATTTGTTCAAGGAAAAACATAGTGGAGGCCTAGCAGGACATTTCGGCCATGACAAGACATTTGCACAGTTGAACAGTTCATACTATTGGCCAGGTATGAGAGCAAAGGTGAAGAAGTTTGCAAACAAATGTAAGATTTTCCAGTATGCAAAAGGAAAGAAACAAAATACTGGATTTTATCAGGCACTGCCTATTCCAGATAGGCATTGGGATGCAATAAGCATGGATTTTGTGTTGGGATTTCCACGGACACAAAGAGGAAGTGATTCCATATTTGTGGTAGTTGATATATTTTCAAAGATGGCACACTTTATCCATGCCAGAAGACTAATGATGCAACACACATTGCAAATTTGTTTTTCAAGTAAGTTGTGAAACTTCATGGATTGCCCAAGTGTATTGTCTCATATAGGGACACTAAATTTTTTGGTCATTTCTGGAGAACATTATGGAAGAATATGGGGACAAAACTTTCTTTTAGTTCAACATATCACGCTCAAACAAATGGACAGACTGAGGTGGTAAATCAGAGCTTGGGAAATTTGTTGAGAAGTTTGGTCTTTGAACATCATAGCCAGTGGGATCAAATTCTGTCACAAGCAGAGTTTGCATATAATGACTCAGTGAACAAATGTATGTGAAAGAGTCCATTCCAGATAGTGTACGGAATGAAGCAAGGAGGAGTATCAGAATTGAGAGATCTCAAGCATAGTGAATTCTGAAGCGCGGGAGAAGAAGACTTCGCTGCAGAAATGCAGAAGCTTCATAATCAGATCAAGGAACAATTGTAGAATAGTAATGCAGAGTATAAACACAGAGTTGATCAACACAAAAGAGAATTTCAATTTGAAGTAGGGGAACATATAACAAACTGAAGCTGAAGAAGATTTGACCATGCAAGATCCTAAGAAAATTTGGTGCTAATGCTTATGAGATAGAGCTACCAGAGGATGTGGATATATCGCCCATATTTAACGTTTCAGACCTGTACCCTTACAAGGAATATGACACAAAAGAATGACAATATCAAAAAGAGATTCAGTGGGAGAAGTAGATGCCTGTAGCAGAAAAGCCACAGATCGAAAAGATCATTGATCAGAGGATTGGTAAGAAGACGAGGAGAAATAATTATTTGGAGTATTTGGTAAAGTGGAAAGGACGCTCAATAGAAGATGGCAGTTGGGTAAATGGAGCTGATATCCAGAAGCATGGGAAGTCAGTGCAGGAACTCATGGACAAGAGTCCATGAATTTTTTTCCAGGGGAGTATGATGCAGGAGGATCGTTAGCAAAGCACACGTGGAGAGACAACTCAACACCCTAGTGTGCCTCTTGAATTATTTTGGAATCTTAAACGTTGGCATTTCCTATAAATCTTTTTTGAACGGATGATTAAAGAAGATAAAAATGCTTGGAAGCTGAACGATCGCGTGAGATCTGGGAGTTTCGCTATGAGACTTTAATGTAACAGAACTTAAGTGGTAGTTAGTTTTTTTTTCTTCGAGAAGATACATAATCGGAGGGAACCCTAGGAGCCCTCTGGTATAAGTAGAGGTGTTGTACGCCCGAATGAGGCTGCTGCAAATTAGTAGGAGATTGTTGTGATTTAGTTGTGGTTGAGTTTAGTTGTTGTTGTTTATCATAGCTATAGCCATTTACATTTGAATGAATATAACATAGGGATATTGATCCAATGTGTGGTGTTGTTGTTTCTTAGATCTTCTATGTTATTCATGAATGAATGAGTTATACTGTTGAATGTAATAAACTGTGAAGCATTAGATAAGTTTCAATTGTTTTTCTTCTTTGAGTTCATGCAAGGTGTGCATATTGTCCACAAGGAGTGCGTTGACAGAGTCTGTTTCGACTCAGAAGCTCAGAAGAGATAGAGTGAAACTTCCATTTGCAAAGAGTGCAAAGGGACTGTTGCAAGGTGTGCACAGTTGCCCGCAAGAAGTTAAGTCTTGCGTGATAATCTGTTGCAAGGAGTGCACAAGTTCAAAAATCGACTAAGTTTCGAAGAAAACCCTCAAGGGAGTTGAAGGTTTGGAGAAAGGACAATTTCCATAAAATCGATGGGGAAATCCTTCAAGAAGGAGAAGTTTTTAAGAATTTGCAAGTCGAATGATCAAGATCCGTTCTAGGGAAGCATAATCATTCCAGACCGTTGGATCTTGGTAAAGTGCACGAACTTTAGATCTCTTTGTGTGCACAGGAGTAAGGATTCGCCGGAGTCCCGAAGTGGTTAGGGATCGTCCATCATCTAGAGGGACATGTGGCGAAAGATCTACAACTCCAGAGTGGAAGCACTCCGGGAGTTTTGTAGACAAGGAAAGAGCGAAATCGTCGAAGCTCCAAAGCCGGAGTAGATCCTGGTCGTTGGTCGCTAGGAGATACGTGTCAACATATCTGAAACTTCGGAGAAAGGTCACTACTGGAGATTTCAGTCGTGGAGTGTGAAAAACTCCCGAATCTCCGAAGAGCGGAGTAAATCACAACCATCCATTGCGAAGGACACGTGGTGAGAGATCTGAAAGTCCGGTGGTTTAACACTCTGAGAGGAAATGGGCGAGAAAAGTTGAAGAACTCCCGAAGTCAATAGGGAGCAGAGTTGATCTGGACCGTTAGATCCAGAAGGACATGTGGCAGGAATTTGTGTACTCCGGGAGAAGATTACTCCAGAGGACAACAAGAGCAGTGGAGCTAAATCCCCCGAAGCCCGAAGCCGCGTAGTAGATCTGATCCGTCCATCGGTCGAAGATACGTGGCAAGAGATCCTGCGTTCCAGAGTAGAAGCACTCTGGGAGAAAGTGGATTTCGTTGGAGTCAAAATGCCCGGGGGACGAACAACCGAAATCCATCCAGACTGTCCATCGGAGTCGGACATGTGTCAACAGATCATGAACTATGAAGGATTCATGTGGTGGTTGTTCAAAAATCGCTGGAGCCTGAAGTCGTTGTGGGACATAGATCTTCTGTGGAGAGCGTGAACCATTGATTCGCAAGGGGACACGTGGAGAGGAGAGGTTTATTCCAGGGAAAAGTCACTTCGGAGGAAAGTGAAAGGTGAGAGCACGAGAACTCCTGAAGCCCAGAGTTCTGGAGTAGATCGCAACAGTTGGTTGTGAAAAGAATGCGGGTCATAGATCTGGTCCGAGTGTGTGGTTAAGCTCACTGTTTTTGGCCAGGGTCACGTGGAGGACTCTGCGGGTACTCAGAAACTTGCGAAAAGGGAATTTCGCACCTGTTGACCTGTGGATAAACTAGAAGAGGTTCAACATGAGCCTGTGAGCTGATTCAGCTTGTCGAAGTCAATCGATCCTTGACCGAGAGGTCGCGCAGCCCCGAGGGAGAGTAGGGGGGTCTGCATCATAAAGGGAGGGGTCTAATTCATGGACCCTTTTATCATGAAGGAATTGTCCATAATTTGGTTGGGTATTTGAAACAATGTAGTTTAATATGGTTCTTAGACCTATTCGTCTTAGACAAAAGAACTTGGTTAGACTATCACATTTTTTAGGCATCGGTGGAAGATCATCTTGTAGACCCAATATTTGTGTAAGATCATCTTGTAGGCCAAATATTTTATCTTGTAGACCCAAATGATCAAAATAAATGCTTAGCTCAAGAGATATACCCTTAAACTTCAAAAATATTAAATGCATTCACACCATAAATAACAGAATAATATAGAGAATAACCCTTAAGGTAGGGTAGCACCATCAATTACTCATGGAAGGAATCACTCCACATCCATGCTTGCTACAAAACAATACATACAACATATTTCAATACGATGATACTCATGTGTATTTATAATTTCTCATGAGTGTTCCTATGTCAAATTTTCACATGCACTTCTATGAGACTAATTTCAGATCTGAAAATTGCTTCTTAGTGATCTAAAAGTAAACACTAGTTGTTATCACTAAACAATTTTACATAGAAATTATGACTAAAAATTACGACAACGGAAACAAAAATATCTGAGATAAATCATCCACACAGTTGAGACACAAAAATTTATGTTCTGTAAATTATCAAATTCAGAAATTTATGAAGGCAAAAACAATCTTCCTAGCGTACACAAATTCACCAAAATCCAAGGACAACCTCATCCTCTGAAAACCCAAAACTTAGCAAAATTTCCAAAAGAGTTTATCGCATGCAAACCTGTTGACGTCACCTTGTTGTTATGTCGATGCCACCTTGTTGTATGGACTTGTCTATACGGTTCTATCACATGTGCAACCTATTCAGGTCGTACCACTTGTGCAACCTACTGTTCATACTTGTACGATACAGTTTGATGTACAGATCTGTATGACTTGCAGGTGTGGTCCATATAGTCTATACCACACATGTGGATTGTTCTTCTCAGTTGCAGCCTCTCTCCTCTCACACTTGTGGTTTTCCCTGCGAAGAACAAAAAATGGAATGACTGGAAACCCTGTGCTAGATTGCCCAGGTGCAGAAATTGCCTTGCTGAAATCTCCATCCTCCTAACACAAGTGTTCACTCACTTATGATAACTCCATAATGTCTCGATGAAATTTGTCACAATATCTCCTCTCCTTATATAGTATTCCAATGAGCGAGTTTAGGCACCCCTCCTAAACTCACTAATTATTTATAATATTTTAATCCTCTTTGTGGGTGTGAAACCCCAACACAAGCCCACAAAGCCCATCAAATTTCCCATGAGGCCCTAGCCTCATTCCAAGGCTGATTTCACTGAAACAAAAGGTTGATATGGTGCCAATGAAGATTCCCACATGCTTGACACCTAGACCTCTTATGGGAATGCCTCTTGATGTTACAAAATCATCACTTCCTCTTATCGAGGGAGGTATTCTCCCCCAGTCCTAGCTTGTGTTTGAAGTAGACAAACTTCCCCTTTACTATGGGTTTGGTGAGAATATCTGCAGTCTATTCATCTATGGAAATGTGTTGGAGATTCACAACTCCCTTCTGCACTCTGTCTCCAATCAAGTGGTATATGATCTCGATGTGTTTTGATCTATCATGAAACACTATATTCTCAGAGAGTTTGATACAACTCTGATTGTCACAATGAATCATGGTAGGTTCCAAATCCTGACCAAATAACCCTGCAAGAAGTTTGCGAAGCCAAATAACCTCACAACCTACCATACGCATTGCCATATTTTCAACTTATGTTGAACTAAGTGCCACGAAAGTCTGTTTCCTACTGAACCAGGAAACCACTGATAATCCCAAGCTGAAGCATCCACCAAAAGTGCTCTTCCTGTCAACTGCACTACCTGCCCAATCTGAGTCTAAATATCCATGAAACCTCATTCCATCAACTCTGAGATATCTCAGATCAAAACCATTTGTCCCCTGAAGGTACCTGACCACATGTTTTGCTATTACCCAATGCACCTTCCTCAACTCAGCCATGAATTGACTCAAGGTGTTAACAACAAAACACATATTTGGTTTGGTGTTAACCAGGTAAATCAATGACCTAATCAACTACCTATACATCATAGGATCCACCAAGTCTGAATTTGAAGCCCTCAACGTATTCAGATTGATGGTCATAGGTGTTGTCATGGACTTAAGGTCCATCATCCCGAATCTCCTCAATATCTCAATGACAGACTTCCCCTGTCCGAGGAAGATCTCACCTAGCTACTGCCACACCTCTAATACCAAGAAGTAATGCATCAATCCAATATACTTCATCTTGAAGTTTGAATCCAATTATTTCTTACACCTGGTGACGAGATTCTCATCTCCTGTGAGAAACAAGTCATCGAGATATAACACCAATATGAGAGGATCCTTATCGACTTATAGAAGGTATATGTTGGGATCTGTTTAACTCTTGGTGAATCACAGGCTCTGCAAATACCCATCAATCCTCAAATACCATGCCCTAAGTGCCTTCTTGAGTCCATACGAAGCCTTCTTCAACCTGCAAACATGGTATTCCCCCCCATGTACCTCAAAGTATTAAGGTTGTTCTATGTACACTTCTTCCTCAATAACACCATTTAGGAATGTTGTCTTGACATCCATATGATGTATCTTCCACCCCATAGCTGAAGTAAGAGAGATAACATGCCTGATAGAAGTATACCTGGCAATTGGAGCAAAGGTCTCCTCGTAATGCACTCCCTCTTTCCAAGATAACCCTTTGGCTACGAACCTTGCCTTATACCTCTCGATACTACCATTTACAGTATGCTTGATCTTGTAGATCCACTTAGAAGTCACCACATAATTCCCTTTTGGTCTCGAAACTATGTCCCAAACACCATTCTTCACGATGGACTGATACTCCTCCATCATGGCATCCTTCCAAACTTGTTGGCATGTTGTCTCCTTAAAAATGGAAAGCTCATAATCAATGATGTCACTCATAAGGGCCGCATTGTTGGAGAATATTTGTGGAGGCCTACTCTCCTTGAAGGTGCCTTTGGGTGCTATGTTCCCTTCACATCCTTCAAGGTATCTTGGAGCCATCTAGGCCTCGTGTCCTCATCACTAGGAGGGTCCATTGGATCTACTTACTCCCCCAACTCATCCTCATGGTCTAAGGGTTGCTCCTCTTTAATGGATGGACTTGTGCTCTCCTCAATATTTGGAGCCTCTTGCTCCTCACCACCTGTTAAGGTCTCATGGGACCTCCTAAGAGTCAAGTCCTCCTAAAACCTGACATCCCAACTGACTTCAACTTATTGTTGTCCTAGAATGTAGATTCAACAGGCCTTCGATGTCTCAATGTATCCCATAAACACACCATTCTTCCCAAAAGTCTCTAACGTTTTCATATTCTCCTTAGGAACATGGAAGTAAATTGGACAACAAAAAATCTTCAGATTCCCTATCTGCATCTTTACTCCCATGAATGCCTCCTCAAGAGTCTTGTCCTCCAAGATCTTATGAGGACTCTTGTTCTAGGAATAGAATGATGTGTTACACACCTCAACCCAAAGCGTCATGGGTAGATCCTGTTCATGTAGCATAACCCTGACAACCTCAACTATGGGCCGATTCTTTCTCTCTGTAACTCCATTATGTTGTGGGCTAAAAGGCACTGTCATCTCCCTCTTGATTCTCACCTCCTTGCAGAAATCCTCAAACTCATTGGAGGTATAGTCACCCCATTTATTTGACCTTAAATCCTTGATCTTCTTTCCTGTCTAATTCTCTACCAAAGCCCTAAACTCCCTGAATCAGTTGAAGACTTCATCCTTAGTCTTCGTGAAGAAGATCCATGTCCTCCTGGAATAATCATCAATGAAGGTCACACAATACTTCTAACCATTTGAAGATGGTACTGACATCGGTCCACATACATCAAAATGTACCAGGTTCAAGATCCCTTTGGACCTACTATCACTGCTCGGAAAAGCAGCCTTGACATTCTTTCAAAGTGCACAAGCCTTACATATACCCTAGTTCTTTGCTGCAAACTCTTGAAGTCTTGTAACCATTTTTCTCAATCATGGCAAAGCCTTGTAATGAAAGTGTCCCAATCTCTTATCCCAAAGCTTGCATAGATTATCACTGTCATGTACCAGGGCCTAAGTTGGCTGACCAGTCAACTTGTAGAGACTGCCATCATGAGTACCAATGAATTTTACTATGTCAAGACTTAATCCCTTTGGCCAAGTGAGAACCTGCCCATCTACAAATGCTACTGCATACCCTCTGTCCTCCATGGCAGAGATAAAAAGTAAGTTCTTTTCCGCTCTAGCTACATACAACACTTCACTCATCTTGAGAGGCTTTCTAGAATTCAACTAAAACGAAGTTGTTACAACTCCCTTGACTACATACTTGGCAATATCACCAAGTTCCACCTGCAATCGTGAGTTCTCTTATGTCAAACTAGTGAGTGATTTTTGTGATCCCGTTATATGACGAGAAGCTCCACTATCCACCAAACACGTCTCCATGGTGACTTGCGTAGAACAAAAAATCTGCACAACTATGTCTCAAGGGATGACTCCCTCTCTTCCTTCAAAGACTCAACTTTGATACCATGTCAAATTTTCACATGCACTTCTATGTGACTAATTTCAGATGTAAAAATTGCTTCCTAGTGATCTAACAATAAACCCTAGCTGTTATCACTAAACAATTTTACACTGAAATTATGACTGCAAATTATGACAGTGGAAACAACAAGATCCGAGATAAATCATCCACACATTTGAGACACACAAAATTTTGTTTTGCAAATCATCAAATTCAGAAATTTTTGAAGGCAAAAACAACCTTCCCAATTTACACAAATTCACCAAAAATCGAAGACAACCTTGTCCTCTGAAAACCCAAAACTCAACAAAATTTCTGGAACATTTTATCACATGCCAACCTGCTGACGTCACCCTACTATCATGCTGACATCACTCTGCTATCATGCTGACATCACCCTACTATCATCCTGACATCACCGTGTTGTATGAAATTTCCCGTACGTTTCTGTCACACATGTGACATGTTCAGGCCATACCATAGGTGCGACCTGTTGTACATACCTACACATAGTACACATGTAGTCTGTATAGTTCGTACAACACGTGTGACCTATTCTTCTCAGCTGCAACCTTTCTCCTCCACACGTGCGACCTCTCTCCTCTCACATGTGTGGTTTTCCCTGCCAAGAACAAAATATAAAATGACCAGAAACCTTAGGCCAGATTGCCTAGGTGCAAAAATTCCCATGTTGAAATCTCCATCCTCCTAGCACAAGTGTTCACTCACTTATGCTAACTCCATAGTGTCCCAATGAGATTTGTCACAATCTCTCCTCTCCTTATATAAGAGTCTAATGATTGGGTTTAGGCACCCCTCCTAAACTCAACAATTAATTAGAATATTTTAATCCTCTTTGTGGGTGTGAAACCCCAAGATAAGCCCACAAAGGCCGTCAACTTACCCATGAGGCCCTAACATCATTCCAAGGCTGATTTTACTGAAACAAAAGGTTGGTCTGGAGCCAACAAATATTCCCACCTGCCTGAAACCTCGACCTCTTGTGGATGCTATAAAATCAACGTCCTAGGGGTCTATGCCAACTACCCCTTATTTATATTATTTCCTCTTAACTATTTAGTGGACCTATTAATTACCCATCAACTACCAAGTGGGTCTATTCCATGATTATGGCCACATTACATTCAATATCCCCTTGGGTACCTCCCTAGGTACCCCATATTATCCTCCATAGGTACATTGCACTTTGATTTAGACAAAACAAGTTGGTTAGACTATCATATTTTGAAGACAATGGTGGAAGACCGTCTTGTAGACCCAATATTTGTGTAGGAAGCAACTAACTTAATCAAATTTTGTAATTAACATGATTTTTGAGGGAAGGGATAGAGATGATCAAAGAGAAAATTATTAGATGGAGGATAAACAAACTCTTTGCTCAACTAAGGAGTTTATAGTCGAATTTATGAGATCTTGTGATCTAGATTGGATGGAGAACCAAATGAAAAAACATGCAGTATTTGATAAGTAACATAAACACAATATTGAAGTACATTTCTATAGTGAAAACCAAATTATATTTATGAATAAACTATTGAAAAACACTACAATGTACATAACAACAAAAATGGCTAGAATAGTGGTAGCTTATCTTTGAGACGAGATGTGACAACTACAGTCAATCACAAAGAGCCCATGAAAAGAGGTTGGAACTACATTGTTAGACAATCGGTTTGGACAATTAGTTGTCACTGACGTCAACCCTTGGAAAGTTATCTTGGAGATTGATGTCAACCCTTGGAGAGGTCCAGAGATGTTGGATAGTTGATTGACATTTATATGATCGAGATTGATAGTGAGTTAGTTGGGTACATTTGATGTAGTCTACACGTAGGCCCTGAGGTGTAGTTATGGTACCCAAATTTGAATGAGGTTGTTGGATATGAAATATAGTGTAAATGCAAGTAAGACACTCATATATGGATAGTACTCATCGTTGTATTTCTAGTGATATGTGGAACACCTTGTGGTTCCTCACGGTTAGGGAGATATGGATTTGTGTAGTTGGAAGCCCTGAAGAATGGTCAAGAAGCCCCTAGTTGGTTACAAGTCTTTAATGAAAGGGTAAAGTGGTTGTAACAAGAAATTTTAAGAAGCCCTAAAGTTAAGGACAAAGGTCCTAAAGTTAAGGAAATAGGTTACTTAGAAGAAGTATAAATACACATCAAGAAGTTTCTCATAAGCACATGATTTATACACACAAAATCGTTGAATATATATCTAATTGATCAAATGATTCTTATCTTAGGTAACCAAGGATATATGACATGTTTTTCAGAGGGAATATGAAGTAAATAAGGTCGAAATTGCAAGGGAGGATGAAGTCTTGTGAGGATGTGTTCTAAGGTATGTTATTTACAAGTCATGTTACCATTTTAGCTATACTTTTTTTTCTAGAATGATTTAGATAGGGAAACTTGGAAGATATTGTGACAACATATCAAGGTACATGTGGTAGAAATTTTAGCTTCTGGGTCGTTGTATTTTGGGAGATACACTCTGTGGACGATAGGGTTTTTGGCTAGTCCTGGAACTAGTCCCAAACATGTGTTATGAGTAAAAAGTTCATAACTTCTTCATAGAAGATACAAATTTAGTGAGACCAAATGCATTGGATAGAGTGTCTTCCGTAGTATGTTTTTTTTTATTTTTAGATTTATGTATCAAATATTCCACGTGTGGCATGCTATACAAGTTCGCTCTCTAGAATAAGCTAGAATTCAACAAGGTCTGCCATTTTTGCTATAATTCCTTTTCTGGGAGGTTCCAAGTTGTGAAACCTAGAGGAATTGCAGAGAAGATATTGGAAAATATTTTGTACAATTTTTAGACCTTTATTCATTACAGTTATGGGGTTATGCTTGTTTAAATTTAGGGTTTATGACTAATCCAAAAACTAGTCCCGTGAGACTAAGGTAAAGTTTGATGAAGATGTTATTCTCTTGTTGTTGAAGTTGAGGAAGGTTTGCAGGTTTGTGATCACATACACCAGGTATGTTACAGAGTTACATGTATGTTTATATGCATGTTTTGAGGGTTACATGTTGATGATGTTATGGTGTATGGCATGATTGAGACATATCATGAGTGATATGGTATATGGCTGAGGCACATGGTTTGAGGTACATGATTGGATGCACATATTGTTGATATTGGTATAATACTTGTTGATGCATATCTTGTTTCTTGGTTTAGCACATGATTAAGGTGCATGTTGGACACTTGATGTTGGCATAGTGCTTGAGACACATCTTGGTAATATTGACATATTGGTGGAGGTTTGGTGCATGGTTGATGCATTGATTGTGTTACATGTTGATGCACATGGTTGATGTACATGGTTGATGTGCATGGTTGGTACATGGTTATGGTACAAGATTGATACTTGGTATGGTGTTGATGGTTATGGTGCATGTTTGATGCATGGTTTGGTACAGGAGTTGGTGCATGGTTGATGCACGGTTTGGTACACGTGTTGGTGCATGGTTGATGCACTTGTTGTGGTACAGGTTTTGGTACACTGTTGATATTTGTTATGGTACTTATAAATGGTTTGGTACATCCTTTGGTACTTGATTGAGAGACATATCTTGTGATGGTATGTGGTGATGTTGGTACATGCTTGGTAGACGCATGTGTTGGTGATGTTGAGCATATGGTTTGAGATATGATTTTGGTGATCTTGGCATGAGTTGCATGTGAATGTGAGTGGATTTGGTTTCGTGGATGAGACATTGTTTGGTTGGATAGGTTGTTGTGACAGTAATTGATAGGTTGGTCAGTAACATGTTGGATATAGTGACAGGTTACAGGTTGATGTGATAGTGACAGTGACAGTGGTAGTGGTAGTGATAATTGGTCTACATTTATATTTCAGGGCGGAAGGACGGGGCAAGGAAAGGGGGTTGTAGCCTCCTTCTGGTTGGAGCCGGAGAATCAGGAAGTTGGAGCCTGAGAAATAGGTGGTTGTAGCCACTTTTCGGTTGGATCCAAAGAACTTAGATGGTTGTAGCATCCTTCTAGTTTGAGCAAGAGAATACAGGGAGTTGTAGTTTCCTTCAGGTTGGAGCCTGAGAATAGGGGTTTGTAGCCTCCTTGTTGTAGGTGAATCCCCTTGCAGAAAAGTGGATTCCCTCTTGGTCTCTAGACTCCTAAGTCAAGACAGAAAAGTGCTTAACATGGACACTGACTTCCTTTTAGATCTAATCAAGCTAATGAATGAAAGAGAAGGAGAAATATATGTACCTTATTAGCTACGTTTGTCCTTGCAAAGTTCTGGCTGAGCTTCGATCCTGATCTCCCTGATAGGTCCCGTAGGACAAACAAAGATACAATGGACTTCCTACTCCACTAAGATTAACTCAATCATAGATCCATCTACTGTAGACAAACTCATATGGAACAAGCATAAGTTTGAAAGAAACAGGCCAAGCATTGATTATTAACGAGAGCAAGTAAAAGTACTTATAATCCTTTGATGAAGGTGCAACAACTTCTTCCAGTTCTCCTTGTCCAACCCCTTTGCTCAAGTAATCTCCACTGATTGCTTTGATGACATGTCACTCATGAGATCATAAGTTTCACATCTCCAATCTTTTCCATGTCAATACCTTCTCATGAGATCATAAGTTAGGTATAATTCTCAATCTCCATTGTACCTTTCACCATGAGAAGGCCTCTTTATATAACCTTGGAGAGGTCCAACCACTTGAGATATCTTTGGGATAAGTTGAGGATTCCTCTCCTTCAGTTGAGTATCTTCCCTAAGATCATGCCTTGACCATCTATTCGAATCCAACTGCCTTCAGAAATTGAGGGATTCTTCCCTTATTTGCCTCAACAAACCCAGAATTTGCTAAAACAAGGGAAAAGCTCCCCCAAAAGGGTGAACAGGGCGCTCAAGCACTCCCCCAAAGAGGCTCAGGGAGCGCCAGCACTCCCTGACAGTGGGTAGGGGAGCACTCCTCTCCAAAATTCAGTTTTTGAGTGTTTTTTCCATGGAAAAAGGTTTGTACTCCCTATTAAGTGACTTCTCTTCTTCAAAACTAGTCTTTGGGGTGTCTTAAGTGTCTTTGTAATGTCGTTAGAGGCATGACATAGGCAATATGACAGTATACTATTTGTGACACTTGCAACACTTGTAGTTAAGATGCGACACTTGCGGACAAGATGCGACACTTACAACACTTGTAATGACGACACTTGCGACACTATCAAAGTGAGTAATTTTGAGGTGTAACAGATTGCCCCCCAAAGTATGAAGTTAGAAGATGATGATGACTGAAGTACTTTGTAGACTTTTTCAAACAAGGGTATGGACACAGAGAAACTGGAAAAAGCTGCACACAACCATCAAACAAATATTATGACATGTTTCAGAACCCAAGGCAGGCATACCTATGCTTGAGTGATAAAGACTTTTTAGGTATGGCCGCCATAAAATACACTGCGGATCCATAATTATATTGACAAAATGGTATAGCCACTGCAGATACAATGTGGATCTATACTTCTATGACCTAAACTGATCGTAGCCACGAAGAATACACAGTGGATCTACGAGATGACAAGACATAGCCACAACCAATACAAAGTGGATCTATGTAACATTATATGTGTCATAGTTCAAAAGAACTCCTTCGCAACCTGGGAAAAGTACATATAAGAGTGTTGACTCAACACAGGGTCTTCTTACCGATCTCGATATAGTACGAATCTAACCATGTGAATAGATGTCCTGATGTCGAACATGGCAGAAACCACTTGATTACCGGTCAATGATGTAAACCGTTAACAAGCGCGAGGGAAATCACCATTGAAGTCAATGATTCCCAAGGTACTCTAGAACATTCCGACAAATGTGAATAGATGAGCTGAAGTTGAACATCCGTTGAATCATTTGATCAGAGGTCAATGATGTAAACCCATTGTCGGACACGAGGAGGCCTGCCATTGAGGCATGCAGGTCCCAAGGTACTAATTGGTTTCTAAGTCTGAGTCCCTGGATAATGTGTTGAAGTCGACAAGAATATACTCGTCGAAGGAGGGCCTTGATGTATCCCCATCAACGACACGAAACAGACACATAGATGTAATTGGTAGATCGAATGAACATGGACTGACATGGGTATTGAAACATGATATTTGTGATGGATGACTCTCAAGGCAGATACTTCCCTTGAACACTGAGGCACATCAACATAAACTTGACATGGACCAAAACTTGATGATGCAGTGGATGCTGTGACTTTCATCAGGTGACCCAAAGGAGTAAAAGAAACTCAGAGGATTGGTTTAGTGTAGAGGTTCAGCAGATTAAAATGCATGCAAGGACAAAGTGCCATGTTTAAGGGCGATCGTAAGAGTTACTGGTACTGTTCTCAAAAAACTGCTTCGCTTGCTTCTTTCAATTTTCTCCCCATCCAGATAGATGAGTACCTCTTTTTAATTTAACGAGCTCGAGGAGGGTAACACATGCTCGATATGACTAACCTTCGGTAAGTCCCTCTTCCTTTGTTTAGAGAACTGGAAGAAGTAAGGGTTCGGTCCCGTATGGGCCCTTCAATGTATGATTGTTTAATGAGTCCAAAGAAGGTAAACTCAGTGGTTTTTCATATTTAGAGAGTCTGGAAACAACTTAAAGACGACTCGAAGGTTGTCCTTTTTCGTAATGTTAGTCTCACGAGGCCGAAAAAGAGATAAATTATCACTTGAAAGATGCCATTTCAAACCTTTTAACGAGTGGGAAAGGAAGCAAGATCACTCGACAATCTTTTCATGTTTAGAGAGTCTGAAAAGAGCTGAAAGAAGACTCCAAGGTTCCTTTTTTGTTTATCCATGCAGGTCCAAAAAAGAGATAAAAGTTTACCTGGTTGCATTCTCATGTATTTACGAGCACGAGGAAGAACAAAGACTAAGCTCGGTATGCCCCCAGCTTGAAAGCTGGGGGATTAACTCTAGAATGATCATCAAAGGCTGGAGACATTCCCTCCAAGCTTCAATTCATTCACCGACTTTGAGGTTGTCATCAATTTCTCTACTAAATGGAGAAAAAGGATAAGGGTGGATGAAATGAAGGTTCAAGAGAGGTGACTGTTTCATTTTTTAACGAGCTTGACACAGGAAAAAGAACTATGCTCAGGGCTCCGGGTTCAATCCCCATATTGTTGTTTCATTTTTTAACGAGCTTTCTACAGAGAGGAAAACTATGCTCAAATCTTCTATTTCATTTTTTAACGAGCTTGCCACAGAGAAGAAAAAATGTGCCCGTGACCTCTGTTTCATATTTTTAATGAGCTTGCTACAGAGAAGAGAAACTATGCTCGTGACTCTGTTTCATTTTTTAATGAGCTTTCTACAGATAAAGAAACTATGCTCGTGGCTTCTGTTTCATTTTTTAACGAGCTTGCCATAGAGAATAAAAACTATGCTCGTAGACTCTCCTTGATCATGGATTCCGAGAGAATAACACTCTGGAAGGACACCATGTCAAGGGAAAAAAATCGGTCATGGCTTCCAAGAGATCTTCACTGGATGGACGAATATCATTCTGGCAGGAACACATGTCAAGGGCCGTGACAGGGGTAAGGAGATCAGGCTCCAATAGCCCTACCAAAGAGATCACCATGTAAACTACCGTATCCAAATCATCGAAAATCGAAGGCATTGGAGACGATTGAAAATCAACATTAGGAGGGGAGATAGACTGTATATCTGCCTGACTTTCTTCACGAGGAGGAAGAAAAGAGGATCGATGATGGTTATTATCCCGAGGTGGCTCGTCAATGTTCAACATTTCCATAATAGATTCATCCAAGGGAAAAATATGGGAAATGTAGGCAATCACAGACGACGAGGAACTTAACCGTGATGACATCGAGTAATTGTTGGGTGCCAATAGATGTTGGTCATCCAAAGAGGGAGAATCGAATTGGATAGAAACATATGGGGTTTTGGCTTAACTAAGTGGCATGGTGTCACCTAATGCATCGAATTCCAAAGGACTAGGTACAATCCAAGGGTCATATGATTCCAAAGATTGATAAGCCGCAGTCGAAATCATATCGATGGTGGCAATATGATGTGTAGTCGGTGGAAGTGGTGTAGGGAAGGTACCCATGAGGCTAGAATCTTTCAGTAAGCCAACACCAATGCTTTCATACATGATCTTGTGGTCTCCCAAGAAAGGAATGTTGTTGGTAGCGGGAGCGCGAGCATCGGTTGTGCATAAATCTAACTGATCAACAGTGACAATTTTTCCCTGATGAGGAAATTGTAAACATTGAAAGACCGATGAGGCAACGACAGTCATAGCATAAAACCAACTTCTTCCAAGTAACAAGTTGTAATCAAGGGGAGAATTGACCACCTTGACATCAACAGTGACAATTTTTCCACCCAATTAGATGGGCAGGGACTGTAAAAGACAACGGGGATGAAAACCTCGCCCATCGAAGGCATGTAACATCGTTGGGGATTTGTTAAGTGTGGGTGATTTTAAACCTTTCCAACATGCTAAAGACATGACACAAGTTGAGGCTCCCTCATCCAGAATAATTCGGTGGATTTGTTGATTGTGAACAACAACATCAACTTGGAAAGCAAGTTGGTGGGAGAGTTGAGATGCATAATTGTCTAGGTTAAACATGATATGGTTGGACGACTCAGGATCAACATCGCCAATAGCAACGAAGAGCGTTCTACGTTGACTGGGGCAGTGCTGTAGAACTTCGAATGCAGAGATAACACACAGTGCTTGAGCCAAATCTTCAACAATGTTGTAGTTATGGGCGGCACATGAACTAGGATTAAAGGTTGCTTTGCGGATAGTGCTCTTAGGAGGGCGTAAGATAGAGTCGAACCTAGGTTTCTCAATCTGAAGTGGTCTAGATGGAGGATTAACTGATGGAGGACTAACGAAGGATGGCGATGGATCCGGTAAAGTACTGGTACCGTTAGTGACCTTTCCTTTGTCAGGGTTACCTGGTGTGTCCTATGTCTTAGAGCGAGTGGTCAAATTAATCCCATTAAACATATAAATATGTGCACTCGTTGAGGCCTCATCATGAGGATGTCTAGAACTGCCCCTAGGAGAGGGGGTTTGAGCAACCATGGATTGCTGTTGTGGAAAAGGCTGAGTAAGCACAATAGGTTGTGAATTTCCCTGGAAGAGTTTGGCCACTTCATTGCGATGTGGATAGTCTCGGGTGTAGTGATCGTCACCACAAATGATACACGAGAATTTCAGTTTCCGTTGTGGTTTCTTTTTGGTAGCAGGTGTTTGAGCTTGATTTTTTGGTTGTTCATTGTTATTAATATTTTTTGATTTATTTTTTGTCTTCTTTTTACCTTCGGATTATTGTGAAGGGGCAGATTGAACTACATTCACCTCAGAGATCTGAGTTTGGGGGCAGGTAGAGGAGAGTGTGGTCAATTGGGAATAGATTGAGTTTTGACGGAACCGATAACACCGTCTGCATGAGATGAGGATGATGGCTTGGATGGATCGGTATTAGCTAGAGAAACATTCAGAAGCAAATCATACAAAGTATCAGATTGTGAATAAACCAAATCTAAGTACTAAGCCCGAGCAATGGTTTCTTCCTCGGTGACCGCGCCACCCATAGTGACATCGCGAGCGATCGGGGGTAAAAGTGATTTAGTAAAACATTCCGCCAATAATATGTTAGGAATGATTACCTTGATCATCCTTCGTCATCATCGCCACTCATGAATATGGTCAGAGATATGCACGAAGTCAGTTTGGCGAAGGGAGGTCAAGAGTTCAGTACCCGTCTTGTAGCGAATAGGTAGTTGAAAGTGCATGAGGAAAGACATGGCAAGGGAGTTGAAACCATGAAAAGAAGCACGTGGTAGTTCAATAAACCACTTTGCTGTAGAGCCAGTAACTGTTCGCTGGAAAAGACGCAAACGTATAGAATCATCCATGAGGGAGTTTGATGAACACCACAAATGGAAAGTCATCACATGGTTATTTGGATCTTCTCCAGATTTTCCGTCAAATTTTGGAATATTAGAAGGAAGTTTAGCTGGAATAACTGGACAAACTGGTGAATGAAAAATAGGATCATTAGTTGACCGAGACAAGTCTGGGAGATCCAGAGTCACAAGGAATGGTAGTTGTCGGTTAATTTGCGGATGATACTGGTGTGGCATAGGAACACCAGTAGGACCATAAATCGGGATAGGTGGATAGTTGTAACCAGTAGGTTCTCCTACATACGGTTGTTGCTGACCAGGATAAATAGGATTCGATGATGGCTGAGAAACATTTGCATAACCCAGTGGGTTCTGAGCATTATAAGCTGTGTGATTTGCTCGCCCAGAAAGAGGATGAACATTGTTCTCTTGAGGAGGGTAAGGAGTAGATCTCGAAGGCGAATACACATTAGACCCATGGGGACGATAAGGTTGCTGTCCTTGAGGACTCTAGGTGGTGTTCGGTATGTTGCCCGGATAAGGTTGTCCATAAGACGGTCCGGAAGGAACAAGATTTGATACTCCTCCTTGTGGGTTATGATATGAGTGCCCCCCAACATGGGGTTGGGTAAATGTGCCTCCCAAAGATACTCCCCAGGATTATGAAGGGCTTCTAACAGACAAAGGTTGCCCCCCTTCCAGCGGTGGATTAACGACCGGGGTATGATTGTTTAAGGGAGGTTGCCCTCTGGGAAGAACGTGAAAAGGGGTCTATCCCCCAGAAGGGGTAGGCCCGCCATAGGATGATGGTCTTCTAGGAGGGATAGGTCCACTAGATGGTGGTTTCCCTCCAGTCGGTTGTATTTGGTCAGCAAGGGTCGGCATTCTCAGGTGAAAAGATGTCCCAGCAGGATCGTGCGGAACATGTGGAGCCGTAGAGTGAAATTTTGTAAAAGCAGGGGTAGGGATCGAAGTGACTTGGGAATAAGTAGAGGTGATGAGTCCAACATTAGGATAGGCTTGTGCTGACCTAATAGTAGGTTTAATGACCTGATCGATGGGGTGATTCATCGTTTGACCAGATGGCCCACTTTCAACAGGAGGGTCATGAGGATTAAAGGGTTGTCTAAAGGATTCAAAATGCTCATAGAGATCACGTCCTGATGAAGTCCTCCATACAGAATGAGCAGGTGTGGGATTTGTATCTACTGCAGTGGTAGGATGAACAAGAGTCCTATACTCATCACCAAAGGTTGGTTCTGTGGATCCCATATATGTTTCGGTAAAATCTCTCTTAGGTAACTATGGGACCTCTTCGTCTATGACGTTCCCAAGGGAGTCTAAACGAAGAAAAAGTGGTTCGAGAGGGGTTATCGACACAGATGTAGTGCGAGGAGTGGGATTCTCGACTATAACCAAAAGACCTTTTGAATTGTCTAATGGAGGAGCAACAACACTCCCAACGTTAGATTGATTTTCTACCTCTCCACAATAGTTGTCTTCTGGAGGGTTAGGAGGTAAGGGTTGGTAGCCTTCCAGAGGCAGCCCTTGCATCCTACGCGATCGACGAAGACCTTTATCGTCTACAGGCTCAATTTTGGAGAATAACAGTAGACACTGAAAATCTAGGGCCGACTAACAAAAAGAAACAGCATACGCTAATAAAATCTAGGAATCAAAACCAATCAAACAAAACTTCTCTCGATGATCGTACTAGTTGGTGATGAAATCCAACGTTGCATGATCAAGTCAAGAAGGGGCTAGGATATGGTGTGACAGTTATAATGGTGACTTGCTTAACGAACTTTCACCTTGGTGCAAGCTTCCACACAGTAATTGTGGATTTAACCTCCAAGAGCCCGAGTGAGTTTGACCAAAGTCTGTCCCAGGTACAGTGAGACTTCCCTTCACTGTCACCTCATGTAAGTACCTAAGGATTATGGCAAGTAAGGAAACCAACTTACAGTCAGCCCCTGGGTGGGTATAGTCGACAGTCCGATCCGAACGTATGGGCAGGATAACAAGTTTGAAATCAACTCGAGAGGCTCCCACACATAATCATGGGTATACCTTCAAGTGACCCCCAATATACGATCCGACCACTACAAACAATTGAATCACGGAGGGATAATCTCTGTAACTCACCCGAATGCGACCTCGTGTGTAACCCCTATGTGAGAGGGGGATCGCATAAAGCCTATATGACAATTGGATTTGACTCTCCCTATCTCAGGATCTAATGTTCGTTTTGAAAACTTTGGAGAGTTGTACTCACAGCCTAATCCAAAGTGTTAATCCTAGTGTAATGTTGGTGGAAGATCCTAAAAACAAAAATGTTCTAGATAATTTTTAATTAGCGTTGATTTTACGACCGTTCTTTACTCAAAGGGTGTATGACAATGAAATTGTAGGTATGATGACTCAATTCCCAAAAATGCACAAGAAGATGATAAGCAATCGTTTCTTTCGATGAATGGCTATTTAAGGGAAAGAGAGAAAGTTCTTTTCACTATCAAACACTAATATGCAATGTCCTCAATCAATTTGTTTCTCACTCAAATCCGATGCAATGCTAAAAATTTCAGAAATGCCTTCTAATATCCAAACCAATCACTAAAATATGTCCTTTTGCTTATATGTGAATGATAATCAAACGTAAGACTTCTAAATGTCAATCAAACTTCAGGATTAAACAATCAGAAGCAAACCTCACACACAGAAAAAAAAAAAACACACTCTTGTCGTGAAATAGACAAGAAGGACAAAGATAACCAAAAATCAAACAAGAACCAAAAAACCTCAAACAAAAGAGAAAAGATGGAAAGTTGACCTCAAATATCAAATGAAAGGGTTCACAGGCATTTGGATTTCCTCACAAAAGTTTTCACTCAGTTAGATAAAGGAGAAGAAAACAAAAATTTAACTCTAGGTCAACAAAGACAAAGAGTGACTTCAAGGCAAGGAAAGAAAATTCCAAATTCCCAAACAAAAGAGGATGAATTCTCAGAAATAAGGGTGTTTGAAAGCCAATATCAAGATGGACTGAGAGCATGGGACCCTGAGCAAAAAACAAAACCAAGAAATAGCTTCAGAAGATGAAAATTTGGAGAATTTCTCACAAAAATGGGGTAGTGCTCTGGTGTAAGGGGCACCAGAGTGTTCCAGTGCTCTGTGTAAGGCTATATGGGAGTGCTAGCGCTCTGACAACGAGAGGAGGGGAGCGCTCTGCTCCAAAAACTCAGAAAAAAGTCCAGAAATTCAAAAAAATCAATGAAATTCAGTCAATCAGGCTGATCCTGATGACATAATGAGGCAATAAAACAAATATAAGAGTAAAAAAGACAATGTGGAGAAGATCAAATCAGTGGGAAAAGGGCCAAAACAAGATCTGGGAATGGAAACAAAAATCAGAGCTCCTCCCCAGTGGAGTCGCCAATTTTTGTTGTAGGTGAATCCCCCTGTGGATAAGTGGGTTCCCTCTTGGTCTCTAGACTCCTAAGGCCAAGATAGAAAAGTGATTAACATGGACACTGCCTTTCTTTTAGATATAATCAAGCTAATGAATGAAAGAGAAGGAGAAATATATGTACCTTATTAACGACGTTTGTCCTTGCAAAGTCCTGGCAGAGCTTTGATCCTGAGCTCCCTGATAGGTCCTGTAGGAAAAACAAAGATACAATGGACTTCCTACTCTACTAAGATTAACTCAATCATAGATCCATATACTGTAGACAAACTCATATGGAACAAGCATAAATTTGAAAGAAACATGCCAAACATTGATTATTAATGAGAACAAGTAAAAGTACTTACAATCCTCTGATGAAGGTGCAACAACTTCTTTCAGTTCTCCTTGTCCAACCCCTTTGCTCAAGTAATCTCCACTGATTTCTTTGATGAAATCTCACTCATGAGATCATAAGTTTCACATCTCCAATCTTTTCCATGTCAATACCTTCTTATGAGATCATAAGTTAGGTATAATTCTCAATCTCCATTGTACCTTTCACCATGAGAAGGCCTCCTTATATAACCTTGGAGAGGTCCAACCACTTGAGAGATCTTTGGGATAAGTTGAGGATTCCTCTCCTTCAGTTGATGATCTTCCCTAAGATCATGCCTTGACCATCTATTCGAATCCAACTACCTTAAGGAATTGAGGGATTCTTCCCTTATTTGCCTCAACAAACCCATAATTTGCTAAAACAAGGGTAGCGCTCCCCCAAAAGGGTGTACAAGGCGCTCAAGCACTCCCCCGAAGAGGCTCAGGGAGCGCCAACATTCCTTGACAGTGGGTAGGGGAGCGCTCCTCTCCAAAATTCAGTTTTTGAGTGTTTTTTCCATGGCAAAAGGTTTGTACTCCCTGTCAAGTGACTTCTCTTCTTCAAAACTAGTCTTTGGGGTGTCTTAAGTGTCTTTGTGATGTCTTTATAGGCACGACATAGGCAAGATGGCAGTATTATGTTTGTGACACTTGCAACACTTGTAGTTAAGATGCGATACTTACGGACAAGATGCGACACTTACAACACTTGTAATGACGACACTTGCGACACTATCAAAGTGAGTAATTATGAGGTGTAACACTCCTTCCATTTGCAGCTGGAGAATTTCGAAGTTGGTGCTTCCTATGAATGAATTATTGATATATATAAGAAAGCATTCAATGGTTTTCTCCCGTTTGGGTTTTCACGTAAATATTGGTGTACTATGTTCTTGATGTGATGTTTCTTATGATTAAATGCTTATGATATATATATTGAATGTAATCATAGATGATACATTGATGATAAACTATTGAACATTGTTCATAAAGTGAAATAATATATATTGTGGTTAAAAGTGGTATAAAGTGCTCATGTTGATTCACCCCCCCCTCTCAGTATTCCAACAATTGGTATCGGAGCTGGTTCCTTCAACGAAACAATTTAATCACTAGAAGGTAGATCATGGAGTACAATATGAATGTAGCACCAATGTTCGATGGCCAAAAGGGTATGAAGTATAAATTGTGGATTTGCAGGATGAAGGTATTTTTACGAGCATAGGGATAAGATGTTTGGCTCTTAGTTGCTACATGATACAATGCGAAAAGAAACCAAATACTATAACCAGGAAGGAATTGAAAAGGAACAATAAAATAGCATTGGATTTTATCTCTGAAGGATTGTCTGATTTAGTAAAGGACAAAGTTGGAAAATGTTCATCAACTAAAGAACTCTGGGATAAGCTACATAATATCTATTCTTCTCCCATTACAGAGTCAAAGATTGCTAAAGAAGATGAAGGTACAGAACAAGAGGTAAGATGCTCATCATGTAAGACAAATTAAGAAGAAGAAGAGTTTTTAGTAAGACATAACAAATGTGAATTCTTTTTCTTTACTTGTGATGAGTGCGAACATCTTGAAATTGAATCCCCTTATTTGAATATTGAAAGTGATGAGACAAAACAACCCAATGAAATAGAAGAAAATCCTGAGATTGAAAAGGAAACGGATCTTGAAGCAGAATTAATCAGTGCTCCGGATGAACTAACAAGAGAAAGGAAGAAGAACTAGTCACTTGAGGAACAATTAGCCAAGAAGAAGTGACATCCCAAAAATAAATTATTTTTTGAATTCAAAAATTGTTAGAAAAATTATTCTGTTTTTGGTAAATTCGAATTTGGATTTTTTTTTCCATTTATGGCAATTTCAAATTTTGAAATTGGTAAATTGTAATTAATTATTAGGACTATTGGGCAGAGATCTGATTTGACCCAACTAACTATTTGACTATGACACTTGTATGAAAACATAATATTTTATAATTATTGCAGGAGGACAAATGGAACAACCATGTTAAATTCAACTGACCATGACTCCATGAGTGGGGAACATGTTGGACCTACCTCAGGGTTGATTGTTACAAGTGGAAAATCAGGGATTTGGCCATTGGCAACCCTTGAAAATCAGGGATTTAGAAAGATGCAAAAATTCCCAAGGGAGGGAAAAGACCTAGGCAAAAACATTGTTTTGATATATAGCATATGTGAGGAGGCAGGACGCTGCCGAGTATTTTGGGAAAAAGAACTACTGAGTACTTGTTGTTATGAGCACTAATTGCTGAGTGTGAGGCAAGGAGAATACTACTGACAGAGGAAGACATTGCCGAAGAGGAAATTCCAAGTTTTCCCTCATGGATTCATGGTCAGGCTAGGGGGTGAATAGGACAAGTGGTTTGGCTGCCCTATTCTACGGTTGGGAGGAACGTGGCTGTTCCCTTTGTCTTCCTGCGAATTGGTTTAGATATGTTATTCTACCTCTCCTTTGGATGAATGTTGGTCAATTAGATGTCTGATATAATGTATTTATAGATTATGCATCGAAGTATTGATGTGGATGAAAATCTGGTTGAATGTTGCCGAACTTAAAGTCCAATCAAAAGATCTCTAGATTAATTCTGAATGTATTTATATCCACTGAGTAAAA